>UELU01143613.1:152420-191578 GCA_900490025.1 Megastigmus dorsalis
GAGAGAGAGTGAGAGTGAGAGTGAGAGTGATTGCCCGCTTAGTTTCGAGAAATTGAATTTGCGCCCGATTCCCCGCAAAGAAAAGTCACGCGATGGCACGAAGATACATCGTAAAAGACTCACATCCCGCATGGACCGAGCGCGGCGACACAACACGCGCATCGAGTGTACGTATCGCGCGGAATATGCAATCAAGTCAATTTCTCAATTAAGACGGAAGGAGCGAGGCGTCGCTTTAGGGTTTTCATGTGTGCGTGTGCGTGTGTGCGTGCGTGTCTGTGTACCTCGACAAGTCGACGGCGACGACGACTGTGTGTAACGAAAGGAAAGATAAAGCTCTCTCTCGGCGTCTCTCTTACGTTGGGGTCGATAACCGCCCGCATATATATCTACTATATGCCTGTCCTTTCTCTCTTTCTCTCTCTCTCTCTCTCTCTCTCGCTCGCTCTCGGCAAAGCAGCAGCAGTAGCAGCAGCAGCGGCCCTTTTGGCCCCTTTCAGCGTTGCCGTTTTCTTCGGTCCTTTCCCTCATACCACCTCGGTTCTCGCTTTTATACCAAGTTTCTTCCTCCCTTTGGGGTAGAATACGTACCACCCCTTTTCTCTCTGTCTCTCTTTCGCTTTTTTGTGCGCGACGCAGCCCAACCCAACCCCCTTGCCGTATCCTTTGGAGTACTCGTACTCTCTCTCTCTCTCTCTCTCTCGTATTTTTGCGTTTTTTCTTCCTCTTTCGCTCACCTTCGGCCTTTCTCGGTATTTTTTTGTGACGTCTGGAAAGTGCGAAATTCTCGCTTGCTCGTAGCTACGGAGACAATAAGGATTGTATTTTCTCTTTTGAATGCGATGTGGACAGGGAGAGAGAGAGAGAGGGCGCTAATGGCGATGTTTGGAATTTTGGATCTGTTTGCGTCGCAGTTTGGTTGCCAAAGAAAATCTCCTTGCCGTTTCGCGAAAGTTTCGTTAATTCGGGCGCGTATAAGCGCGTCGTATTTTGATGTGCCAATGAAGTTATGCCGCGGCCAACGCCACTGCGAATATTTGGCTCGAGTTCCAATGCTTATATTATATATATAAAGCTTCACGAATGACTAAAGAGAGCTGTTTTCAGACTTTTCACCTTCGAGCGCTAAAATATCAATTTACTAATTACTTGCTCGCCTCGGTTCTCTTTCATTTTCGCGTAAAACTAATTTTATTTTTGAGAAAAATGTTTCCACCTCGGTTTCCACTTTCAGCGCGCATCTCTATCAAAACGGATAGGACCGCGGAAAACGCGCATGAAAATTTTAAAAGCTAATTTAGAAACTTCGAATGAGGAGAAGCGGGGGAATAAAAAAAAACACATCCTGGAGGAATGAATATTTTTCCCATATTTGATCGCTTTTTATATATATTATCTTTCGATTGCCGCTGGGAGAGAGGAAAAACTATATTCATGACTTTTCATCGTGGATTTCATAAAATGCGGCGCTGCAGCGGGGTTCTCGTCGAGTTCTCCGAATTCACATTTTTTCCCTCGATAATTAAAAAGAATAGAAACGTCATACCTTTCATCGATATGAGAATATAAAAATTTCCTATAGAATATAACAGATATTCTCATTGACAAATCAAAACACGAAGCGCAAAACAAAACCAACAAAAGCCATCTGTTCAATACACTATTCCGGTCTTCATTTCGCAATTCCACCAATGATAAAACTAACGATAACGAGTATCTTAAAAACTAGCCATAATTATTCTTCGAACGAAAAAAACTATAACCTCAGCTTTCATCGCATTCCCGCATAGTGTATAATATATAGTAACGAATGCACCAGCAGCAATACATTCGCGTTCTCTACAGAGTATATATACATATATAATTAAATTTTTCGTTCCGCGTGTATACTCGCAATCCATTCGAGCCCAAATCAGCGTGAACGACGAGTGCGTATATATATACGCGTGCCACTCCTAGTCTCTTTTTATACGTCATTAAAATTCCAAAAAAAAAAAGGAGAAAGAGAGCTTTCCTCCCTCTCCGGCGTATATACATACGCGAGTGTGTATACTTCCCCTCTATATCGTCTCGACGTACCCAATCTCCCGTTATTAATTGTCAAAAGTTAATCCGAGACTCCCTGGCACACGCACACGTGTATATATATACGCGCGCGATCTCGTGCATTGAAGAAAGGGAATAATAACGACGGAATCGAGCGCTTTCTCTCTCTCTCTCTCTCTCGCTCGCTCGTTCGTGGCGTTGCTTTTTCCCTGAAGTGTACCTCCCCTCTCTCTCTCTGTCTCTCTCTCTTTGGGTCGACCCCCCGTGGCTCTGTGGCTTGCACCTCTGCTCTGGAGCTGCTGCCGTTGCTGCTGCACTGTTGGCCTCTTCGAAAATGCTTGATATTCCGAGCGATGCTCTTCTCTCTCTCTTTCTCTCTATCTCTCCCTCTCTTTCGTTGGGGGAGAGATGTATACGGGCACCTCGTGACGCTGCTTATAAAATGGGATGCTCGCAGAATTATTTCAAGGGGAGGTGCACACACATGCGAGAGAGGGAAAGTCACTTTATTAAAGCCTGAATTTTCGCTCGATCAATTAGGGGCTCTCTACGGAATACGCGTGCGCGTCTTTGTTGCTGTTGTAGGTTGAAAAGTTGGGCGCTCGTGTGTGGTTGGTGTTGATGCGATTTACGCGAGTCAATATAAGTTGTTTTTGTTGTAGAAGTTCATTTTTGGTGTTCAGTTGAGCTTGTAAATTCAATTTTCAGCTCTTTTTATGTATGAAATCTTAAAGTAGCTTTTGACACAAAGTTTTTTCTTAAGAATTTGTGTAGATTGAATTACGTGCAGTTACAAGCATCAGTTGAAAAATAACGTGATTAATATTGAGGATAGACAAACTTACGTGAATCGTATTATATTTTACATGATCTGCGTATAAGGCAAATCAGCTGAATAGAATTGATACAATTGTTCAAAAAAGTTATGATGTTACGGAATCTAGTATGTAAATTTTTGATACATATTAAATGAAGGTTAAAGGGGTGACGTGATAAACAGCTTTACTTAACGAAAATTTTATCTTGGAGCTTCGTTAAATCAGGGAAATCGAAAGTTGGGCTGTTGACTTTAATCGATATTCTTATGCCTAAGTAAACATTCTACAAGTGGCTCTTTTAAAGCGTCATTCAAGAATAAGGTTTTTTTTATCAAAAATGTAATGCGAAGTATGAAATGTGAATATTTCATGATTACCGCGCACTAGACACTTTCTATCTAAATATTGTAAAATGAATATTAACGTTTTATGATTTAAAAGCTTTTCCATTAGTATTATTATGTTTTTAAATATAATTATGTACCATAAAAATAACAGGTGTTGAATACTTATCATATATTCCTTTCATTTAAAAAAAAAACAATCCCATTACAACTTATATCTAAAAATCTCCATGAAATCTCACTTTACCTGCGTTCTATCAGCTACATTTTTAATACAATAATCGACTGGTGCTCCAAGCAAAGTATACCCATCCAGAAATTAAAAAGTATTGTTCCATAAAGTTTCCTATAACGTAATATCATATAGGCAAACAAAAAAAAACTTGCTCCTTCGAAAGCACCATATATTAACAAAGTTTTCCCCAATTGTACTTCGGTAGGAGAGAAAGAGAGAGAATAGAGTTTGCGAACTTTTTCTCGCGCGCAGCTCCGCTGGGGGATTTTTAGGGACACTCGCAAGTCGTTATTTACTTATCTCTCACTTTCTCGCGTGCTGCTCGCACACACACATTTGCGCGCCAATTGAAATTGACAGTTTGGGCGCGAACTTCGCGGAAGCTCTTACCCCCGTTTTTTCTCGAAAACAATCATGTATCATTAAGCTAAATCGCGCGCGCGCGCCTACTACACAAAACCTTCTATTAGTCATCGCACGCAGGCGTGTGCACACTGCAACTCATATATTTATACGTATAAGTACGTAGGTATAATAATGTAGAGGCGACGTTGTACGCGCTGCACATCACAGATTTGCGCGCTTTGATTTAGTTGTTTGTGCGCGCCAACTGTTTTTGCAGCTATATACGCGGTCGATGAGCGAGCGATTTTCTTTTGCCCGCTTTTGCGTCGATTTTCAAAATTGGCGGTTATTATCGCGAGCATCGATCAATTGACTGCGTAATCCTTGATGCGTCGAAGCTGATTATTCTATTTTCATTTGCTCGCGATTTTTATAATGCAAAGTTCATTGCTCGTAATAATTTATAATGCTTTGCGAAAACAAAACACGACACGATGACGCATTAATTTCATTTTCGTATAAATTTATTGAATAATAACGAAGATGTAGATTAATAGCGAATCAATTAATTACCTTGATAGTGCGATAAGCGAGTTTCAAAATAAATCGCTCTCGACATCCTCATCATGCTGGCTCGATTACGCGCGTTTAAACTTTGAAAATAATCTATATATGTATGTGTAAGCTTAGACAACTGAAATGCGATTGTGTTGTCGAGTATCTTTCCCGCGACTTCGTAACTGCGGTGCATTATTATCGAGTGCACGCAGAAAAAGTTAACAAAGAATCGTGTGCACGCCTCGATATTGACAATGTCGTTGTAGGATAATGGCGAATTAAATTCTCAATCAGCGAGTTATGCCACTCATAATCGAAAACATGTCTGCCGTATAAGCTGTTGATTAAATTCTGAAATAATTCTGTTCAATTCCTTTTTGAAATACGATGCAGTATTTTTAACTCTATGAAAAATAATAAAAAGCATATAGATACGCATCGCGAAAAATATTTTTAAATTTATCGATTTATTAATAAAAATTGAATAAACACGACCAAAGCTTACAAACTGTGTAAAAATAAAATTATCAATATCACTGTCCTTGCGCATGCTTAATAATTATCGGCAGTATGTCCGTGTGGCAGAGTAGAAGCTTTTATAGAAAACTGTCAATATTTTAATTTAATTAAAATAAAAATAACGACTTCGACGTTATATTGTCAGTTTTATTGACGTTTGGAAATTTAGAATATGCGTCTTTTTACTGCCACATTCCATTCGAGCTATGTATTTAACTGTTCCATCGCAGCGCTTGAAAATAAACTGTAAATATATATATATAGAGCGTTGATTAAAGTTTAAAGAACTTTGATCAATGATCAATAATATGGCATTGATTCGGTCGAATATAATGTTTGAGTTCACGGAGTATGTGATAAAACGACCGAAAATCAGAATTTCTCCGATCGTCTCTACTGGGAAGTGATTAAGTTTATCGTAATTAGCAAATGTAGATAAGACTCGCTCGTGAAAATACGCATGAACGTATATGTGTTTTATTGTATTGAAATTTGCTCATTAGGAAAAGTACGTTTTACACGTTAGTCTTATAATCAGCATTGTTTTAATCATCATAATAGTTTTACTACTGGCGTGATGTTGAATAGCTTGAGCTTTTTCAAGTTTCGACTCTTTGAATTTCATTCCCGATCGTATATACATCAGGGGAAAGAATTAAATTTACAAAGAAAACAAAAAATCACTTCTCTACTCTAATTTCATTTTATTAAGAACTCGTGTAGTAAATCAAATAGAAATTAAGTGAACTGACATTAAACATCTGCTTGGTAATGCTCTTTTTATTGTCTTTAACACATCTATGCATATGTAAACTTTTAAATATTGAGAATAATTCTTTTACTAATTGCGAGTATACTATAATTTCTATCTGTAACACACTTTCTTGGTCAGAATTTTTATGTATTTTAAAAATTAAAAACTTAAATAATAATGTTATCAAGAAATGCTAAATTATAATACTGATTTCTATTTAATTTTATTTATATTTAATACTGATTGTTTATATGAAATTTAAAAGCATAGCGTTATATAAAATTTAAAAGCATAGCTTTTAAATTATATAAAATTAAATAATCTCTTAATGTAACATTGCAGCTTTTAAATTTTCGAAAAGTTAAAACCATTTCAGTAAAAGCACACTGTTGTTTTTTCTCAAATAAACCCGTTTAATCGATATGACGGAATAAAATGGTCGAATAAGTACGCGGGGACAGTATATTTTTTAATGTATTTTTTTTCAATCGGTCCGTGCGCGAATAAAAATACGTATATAGTTCGCCCAGCAATCAATAAAAGTGCATATAAATTTTTATAGACGGCATGAAAGCTGCAGCTGTTCATTTTCAGAAACATCTAAAAAATATATATATTTTTCAGGTCCCTATTCCAGCGATTCGCAATTACACGGTTCCCCTTATAAATACAAATGCACTCATTGTTCCAAAGATGCTGCCTACGCTGTACGAAAATAGCCCACCGTATGAGCAAGCTAACGTGCATCCAATCCCGAAATCTCCCGTTTAAAATATCGCACCAAAAGGCAATCGATATAATCCCACCACTAAATTTACAATCCCCTTGTGCACATCCAAAAATGTATCTATATATATATAGCGCAAGTAATGCGTGATACCGTGTGTCTTCGGCGAGTATAAAGGAGAAAAAAATACGTGGTTTCTTTCTCTCTCTCTCTCTCGCTCTCGAACATCGGAAGTGGGATTTTTCAAGATGATGGGGTCTTTTCCCTCCCCAGATGTTTGACATCACTGACGCTTTATTATCAGCAGCGCGCGCCGAGTGAGAGAGAGAGAGACCCTTTTATATTCGATCCCTCTGTCAGCGCTGCGCAGCGATGCACACAACAAAAGTCAAGCGCTTTTTCCGCCTCTTCCTGCAGTGTGTTACTGCCGCTGCTACGCTTGTTCCTGCTGTTACGCTGCTGTTGCACCGGACGCTTTTCTAAACAAATGTCTTGGATGATATCCTTTTTTTTTCTTTTTTCTTTGCACTGGAGGGTGTGAACACGTGTACAGATGCGAGTGTCGCTTTGTTTCTAGCGATTTTCTAGCGATTGGGAAATTTCGATTTATAAGCGTTATAAATGGATTATTTTAACTTTGAGTAACGCATTCTGGGAAAATAAAGTTATACAATAATTACTAAATTGCTAATAAATGTCGGGGGCCGCGTTTCATAAATTTAGAGAAAAATTCGCGAAATTTATGATAATACGAGTAGGATGAATGAATTCTAGAAAAAGTATATTTCATTACGAACTTTAAATCACTCGGGTAGTACATAATTGCGTATGTTATTAAAAAAAGGTAAAAATATAGTTGTTAAAAAGTATCGTCTTTTAATTTTTTACCGCAGCACCGCGCACCGGACGAAAGCTGTTTTTGACGAGTATATAAGCGTTTTTATGTTCCAGATAAAAACAGCGTCATTTCGAAATTTGCATACATCAAATATGTTCACTGATTAAAATGACTTTTTTTCTCTATTCTTTATTCTCGGTACGAAAATGTTTTCTTTACGTTTTCTACTATGCTGTAAAAATTACGGTCACAATCATTCGAAATCTAAATGATAATAATCTAATGATTAACTCACGATGAGCAAATGCAGAGCGAGAAAATGAGAATACTGCAATATTTGTATTGAGCGAGTTTGCCAAAAGGGAATAAATATTGTTTAAGCTGAATACGTGCTGCTATAAATGCATTATACAGAGTCAATAAATATTATTTGAACGATACGTGTACTATAGAAATGTATATCGTTCCCACTGTGCAGAACCGACAAAAGAGCCGTCATCCTTTCAAAAGCAAAAAATGACCAATCACCAACCTCGTGCCATTGTTTTTTGCAATTTCAAAAGTCGATTGCAATTTCAAAAAAAGAAAAACATCGACAGTTTTGCAAAATATCTCATATTTCCCTTTCCACATATTATTTCTCTGTTGTTATAAACACGAGATTCTTCACTCGTATATCCATTCCACTCCGTAATCAGCGTCGCAACACACATACACACACGCAACTCTATAAAAAGTAAATACATTGGCACGCTGATAAAACTTCTCGTCCACATAGCGAAATTCAACGCTTCCCAAAATACGTTGTACACAACCAAATATATCATCAGATGTCCATCGTGTTACTCCTTATTAATTCGACTATGTCTTCCGTTTTACGTAGACACGCACATTCGTGCACCGCACACCGCACTCGAAAGAAAGAAGGTAAAAAAAGGATGCAGCTTGTTCCGCATATATATAATTATATCTGAAAAGATAGCAGCAGTTGGCGGCCCGTATACATTTACACATGTCGCGTTTTATCGCGTGCGAGTGAATGGACGCCTCGTGCATACGGCCTTGCGCACTGCACGCGTGTGCCTTATACATATAAACAAAAGTCGCGGAAAAAGAGAGGAGACGGCGCTTAGCAGCCAAGGAGACGCTTCTGTGCACCAAACTCTCTTTTTTTCCCTTTTTTTTTATATTTATACACATAAAATGTACGGAGGATGGAGGATGGAGGAGAGTTTTTCGTCGCTCTTTATCTCCGTCTTGATGGAAGTCGCTTGCCGGCAAATTTCGCGTTTGACACGCCTGAATACACGAGAGACTCTGCGGCGACGCGGCGCACGCGGGGGGAGATTCTCTCGCGCGCGCTCGTTCATGCGCATTATATGTATTTCTTTTTCTCTCTCTCGACGCTTTCGTTAGTCACGCGCACGTTTGCGCGATTTAATATAAAAGGGTGGCGCGGAGAGGAGGAGAGTGTCTGAATAGACGTCGTTTATACGCGCATTCGACTTTGTGACAAGGAGAGCTGTTTATATATATATACAGGACTTTAGCGAAAAGTGCAGCCCTTTCTGAGCTTGTGTTTGTTAGATTGAAGGACGCGCTTTATGTAGTAATAATTGAAAATGTTTTTAATTAATTTTTGTTAATTGCATTGTATGCGATGCGTAGTTATATACATAAATAGTGCTTGATGAATTATTAATTGGTGTTTATAATATTACAACTTGAATGAGAGCGAATTTTCGGGTATAGTGTGGATAGGATATATATATGTGTGAGCGATAATCCAAAAAGGCACAATTGCGCGATATGAAGTAGGCGTACACGACAATAACCTTCAAGCGAGACCGTACAAAAAATGTGTAATATATAAGATACCTCCTTCGTATCTGTACATCTGCAAGACGAAACCAAGCTTTGGGAAGTTGTGCATGATCCGTTTTTAAAGCGAATTTTATCCTCTGGCGAAGTTAAAATTTCGACGTTTAGCTTGCAATAGATTGGATTTCCGTAATAAAAATATCGTTGGTTACAGGGGCGTGCAACTGCCGATAAAGGCAATAAACGCTCCTGCGCGAAGCGATTGTATAACTCTGTGCCGTTTCGAAATCATCGCGTGCGGACTTTACGATTTTCATTCGAGCATTTCGCGTATATAAATACAGTAGCGGATTATTGCGAATTGTACACTTTTCAGGTTCAAAAGTATATAGTTGTAGCGTAAAAATGGACCTGCGAAAATAATTAAACAACGCTTTTTGCACAACGGGGCCCAAGCTGCGGGAAAAAGTTAACGATCTGTGCGGCACTGCTTCGGCTGTTATATGTAAGTTGGCAATTATATGCTGGCAATTATGTTCTTAGAAAAATACGCGTATGTGTGCGCGTGAGTGGCGATATTACAATGTTCGAGCGGAGAGTAGTGCACTTATATCAATCGAGATATACATTCGGTTGTGCATACACTTTTTTTCCCTCCCGTAAAATAAGTCATAAATTACGTTACAAAAAGAGGAGCGAAAAAAAAAATTATTTGGATGAATTACAAAATTACGAAAATGGCACGTGTATATATATATATATATATATTACGCAGGTTTCTCGTATTTCTCTCGGTAGCATGCGATCGAGAAGGAGCTCTCCCATGCGAAAATCTCTTCTCGTCCGCTGTAATTTTGTTCGCCTTCGGAGCTCAATTACTCTCAAAGAGCCTCTTTTCCCCTCTCTCTCTCTCTCTCCCTCTCTTACGTACTCTCTATACAGGGCTTGCGCTCGCTTCGCGCGGAGATACTTAAGAGCAAGCGAGAGACGCAGAGAACAAAAGGAGTAACAAGTGTGTCGGTGGGCGCATGAATATAACGGGGCCGAATTAGAAGACGGGGGCCGATTTGCGCGCACGGCCTCGCTTCTGCACTTCCCACGTCCTTCCTATCCATGGAAATTTCCATCACCGACTCACGTCAACACCCCCTCTTGCAACTTTGTGTCATCCGTCATTGCACACTTTCACTCTATGTGCAGCCGTTTTCGTTACTGAGCGTTGATAGTACCTTGTTCTTTCGAAAATCTGTGTCATGATTCTGTTTCCTTTTTTTTTATTTTCCGATCGCGCGTCGGGCGTACATTATATCGAGGTTAAACACGCCGCGTGAGTTTTTGCAACGTACGTATATATGATCTGCATAACCGGACGTAATAGAAGGTGTATAGCGAGTCGCGAATTAAAGGCTGCGCGCACATTCGGTTTTATGGGTTTTGGATGTGAAAGGCTTCTGAAAAAAAGGTACACACCCGTGGATTAAAAAAGAATATAGTGGGGATATATTGTGAATTTATGCCTGATTTATGGGGGGCATTCCACAATTGTGCATAATTTAGCGAAGGCTGCTTTTTTATCAATTTGACACCGTTCCCTTTTTTTTCTTTTTAGATTGAAGCATTTACGAGCCCCGCTCGCGTTTACCTTTGTTAAACATGATATTCCTTTTAACTGCTGCGACTTTAGTTATATGAAAATATGGGATTTACTCGATATTTGCTTTTGTAAATGAGAGTCCAAAAAAATTAAAAAACCCTATTATTATTTTAGAGGAGAGATGCGTTATATCTGAAAATATGGGATTTACACGGTATTTGCTTTTGTAATTGAGAGTCCGAAAAAATAGAAAACTGTATTATTATTTTAGAAGACAGATGCGTTATATGACAGCATTATGAAAAAAGGTATACGAGGTATTTTAAAAAATTTTTCCGCAATCCAGATTTTACGAAGTGAAATAAAAGTGCACTTTGTATACTTTTTAAAAAGGAAACTAGAGCAGCAGTGCACTCCGTTTATTCAAGTTTCCTCGTAGAATTTGGAAATTTTTAAAGTTTCCCTTTCCGTTGTCTGCAAATATGCGCACGGAAGCTCGTGCGACTTGAAGTACCTCCGTTTTCTAGACTTTATTAAGAAATGTATTTTGTGATAGAACTTTGAAAACTCTTGTTACTATATACATATTTTTGAATGATTTGTGTTTGTATATAATGACATTACGAATAAAAGTCGTTAATCGTTACTCGTCGCTAACGATAACACGCACATATACATATTTAAAGACAAACAAAAAGTTGCAATAACAATAACAGTCATAAAAATAGTGAACATAGAAATGTTTCAAAGTAGATAGCTCACCACTAGTATATATTTCAAAGTTGGAATACGCTTCTCGCAACCCCGCCGTAATACCTCATGAACAAATCAACAAGTTTTTGAGCACATCGCTCGCGCGCGCACGCATAGCAAAAACAGCGGCAAAACAGGCTGCATTATACATATGTTTTTGAGACAAAAGTTTTTATGCCTGGAGAGCCGCTGAAATATATACGCTTTTTACGTCTCTCTTACGTAAAATATCAGAGAACAAAGTTTTGCATGTATATATATCTATATAACTGTAACCGCGAGTACATTAAAGAGCCGAGCCGACATCTCGCGTCATAAAATTTAGAAAGCGCATGAAAGTTGCGCAGCGGAGTCTCTCTCTCTCTCTCTCTCCGCGAAACCATTAAAAAAAGAAGTATGAATTTTTCACAAATGATACAATGCACCGACTAAATCCCAGTTCCGTATACATATATACCGATTTGAATTCGATGCTGCGGCAAGTGTATTAAGGACTGAATAGTGGGCAAAAAATGAATAATTAATCACGTGGTGCACGTGCGTGTATATATAGCATAATGAAGGAACCATTGTACTGCCGTACCGCGCGGGACTAATCGGACTAATTATATTATCCCTGGAAGCATCGGTGATGCGGCTGCTCTGCTACTACTGCAGCAGAATATATACACTTGATATGCGCGCGGCAGACGGGAATATACTTTACATTTCGAGGCTAATCAGTTCTGGCCTGGATCGTTTCGTTTAACCGGGCAATAAAGTCGATGCAGCAGCGCGCCTCAATTCGAGATGGTATAAAGGAAACGGCTCGCGGCTATAGGAAGCTGTGTATGTAATATAGTAGTAGAGTGCGTTCGCGAAAATAGATATATACATGCTGGCTTTGCGCTCTGTATAGAGTGGAACGGATGGGTAATTTCATGATAGATCGATTAATTTGATAAAACGTTTAATGGACGATTAGTGTGCGGCGTTCGGTTCGATATACTGTAGTTGATTTCTAGGTTGCGAAAAAGTATCTTTTTTTTTTTGTAGCGATTGTAGTATAAGGAGAAAGCAAAAATCGTATATGTATAAGGTATCAACATGCCAGTGAGTTAATAATCGACCATGGGAAATACCCGATCGACACGATCTTATTAGTGTATCAGTAGTAGAAGTAGTGACGCTTATAAATACGCACACATAAGAGTTCCTCTGTTTGCCTGCTGCTTTGTGTGAGACGGACGGACGAAGACGGGAGGAAATATTGGATGCAAACAGCTTCGAGAATTATAATAGCTCTCAACCTGTATGTTAATAGCCAATTTTATTTAACGTAAATAGATTGTTTTTTTTTTCATCCATGACTGGCGATAAATACACAAAGTTTGGACACACGGTTGTTATTTCTATCCTGGAAAAGCAGTTGTTGCGAGAAACTTGGCGATGAATTTTAGGAGTCGATCAGTGTGCACATTCTCCGTTCAACACAAGAGCCCCTTTTTCAATAACTAATTAGTACTCGAGCGTTAGCAAAGAAAGTTAATTAAAAGTTTTGATCGCGCCCCGGGGCGGCAGAAAAAAAGGATAAACTTTTAAGTGGACTGTAACGAGATATCTGAATAAGGCTTTTTCGCCATCTTTCGCAAGACTTAAAAAATGAATTATTTGCGACGTTCAATCCTTATAAGTCAAAGTTCAACGTTCACTTCTCTCAAAATTTCCAAAGTTGTATACTTTCAATTATCGTGCCGAACTTCGTGCTCCAAATGTTTGCGCGTAAACTTGAATTATATAAATTCCTTCGTCGTCTCGTTGCGCCTTGATTAGTCGATATAATCTACTGCACGCGGGTAAAGAGCAGCTATTTTCTTCCATTAAAAGATGATCCCGCGCGCGCGCGAGAGAGAGAGAGAGGTCTTGTTTTCTTTTTTGCGCTCGAGCACTCGTTTAGAAGAGGAATGTCTATAGGAGCGGAACAGATTTAATCGAAAGGGGAGTGATGTCGAGTGAAGTGCTGAAGGAGATTTTTGTTTGCTTGGAAAACGGAATCGATTTCATGAAAGGTTTCCAAGGAGAGTAAGAGAGAGAGAGAGAGAGAGGAGAGCAAAAAGGGTTTTCCTTTACGGAGAGTCTCGAGAGTTTTCGAGACAGCATTAAACGGAATCGGCGTCATTATTGCGCAGCATCTGTTTTGTACAATACATCGTTATTGAACTTCTCGTTCACAAATTACATATATATTTGTACGTAATAGAGTTTTTATACATCAATTATATTTCAATTATTTTCATGATTTATGCAGTACTTATGATTATTATTGGTAATAACTGCTAGAAATAAATTTTTTCAACTTCAAAATAATAGAAGCTAATGGACATGTAAGCAGCAGCTAATGGAAAAATTACTTACAGCAAGTTTTTCATGTTACGCTAATGCGAATGTTTAAAAAATATCTGAACAGCGTAAAAGCTTTTGCAATAGATGATTTAGCTTCACGTTTACTTGCTAATGTACACTATTGAAACGTCAGTAGTTTTATCATTTAAAACTTCACAAACTTCAAAAAATTTAAAGATCTTAAATCTATAGTTACTTCATAATCACATTCCGAAACTTGAAGTATAACAATTTTATAAAAACGTTTTCATTCAAACAGCATGAATCTGCAGATTAGCGCGATAAAATATGAGCGCTTCAAAAAGAAGAAAAAAAGGAGATAATTTCAATAAATCATATTAACCTAGCGTTTTGGTATTTCCGCAAAAACATCAGCCTCTTCTCGCAAAAGTTTCCTCCAATTTAGCAGAATCCGCGCAATCGTCAACAGACCTCGCTCGCCTTCATAATTCCAAAATAACGTAGTTAAACGACGACAGTCAGTGTCATTTCCTCTCCCTCCCCCATCTCCCGCTTTACGAAAGAGAGGCGGCACAAGAGCGAAAGCAAGGAAAGTTGGGGCTCGCTCGCAGAGGCTGCATTATATATATATACACATAGACACACTACGCTGCATCCCATCTATGAATACACTCGAGAGAGCAGGTTGCGCGCCTACACATACACACACACACACGTAGGTATTATACACGCAGAGAGACGAACAGACAGTCGGTGTGTTCGTGGCATAGCCGCAGGGATCGATGATCGACGAGTGGAGGCGATTTTCCGCTCGCTCGCAAGCGAGACAGAGAGAAGCGAACGACCGACTCTCTTTAACTCTCGTGTGCAGCAGTTGGAGAGAGAGAGAGAGAGAGAGAGAGAAAGAGAGAGGGAGAGATGGAAAGAGGCGGACGAGACGTCGGTCGTCGGTTGCAGTGCTCCTCTTTTGTTCCGCGGACCGCGAGAGAGACAGACTCGACCGACTCTCCTCTCTTTCTCTCTCTCGGTATCCACTGCGCGCACGCGCTTTTTGCGCAGAACTCCTCGCTCGCCGCGTGCGCGGGATATACTTTTGAGAAAATCGCAAGCGGTCGACGCCGTCGCAGGTATATATATATATATGTGTACTAGACCGACTCGTTTGCTGCTGATGTTGTTGCTGCCTTAGTGTGCGTACGAGTCGATGCTGCTGCTGTGGTCGAGTAACTTTATACTCTTTCTCTCTCTCTCTCTCGCTTGCCGAATGGAAAATCTATCCCGTCGACGGCAGGAGCGGCGTCGGTGGCGGCGATTTTGTTTTGCAAATCCGAGGCGACGAGGGGGAAGCGACGGCTGCTGCTGCTGCTGCTGCGTGCAACTTTTTTTTACTCTCTTCTTTTCTTACGAGCTGCTGCTGCCGCTGCAGCTTGTAACTCTATAGTTTTGCCGTGTGACGCGGAGCTTAGAAGTCGCAGTTTGTTGTTGACGTTTGCGCTTGTCGCCGTTTTAATAAAATCAGCGACTTTGTATTATGTGTATTTTATAACAGAAAGAGGAATTAGTTTCAAATTAATTGAATCTTTTTTTGTCGAGCGATAGGTATAGACCTATTAAAATCGTGGTCGAGAGGCTCTTGTAATTTGATTTAGGTTTTAGCGCGGGGTTAAAGTGTATGCGCGATAAACTTTTAACTTTCAGGCCAATTAAAGGATTTCCGATGGAGGACATTGCGGAGCTTAATGTAATTTTATTGGTGCACCTTCGTCGCGCTACGGCCTTGTGAATCGATAAATTCGCTCGTTAAATCGATCAAAAGCGTGTAATGAGAGTATCAGGAAGCGGATTGAAGCTTAAAATTAGAAAATGAATTTTATTCCTTCTTTACAATTGAATTCATCACGAGCTAATACGGAACTTGCACTGCTCCTTACGACCGAAACACGTATAATAAGTCATAAATCTGATTGTATTTATTGTATTGTGCCATATATACAGCGCCGCACACGTTACATACAACGCCACCTTCGCACGTCGTATAAAAACGATTAAAAGGGAGTCGTTAACACACGGCATCGCACATCTCGCTGAAAAAAACGTAAAATTAAATTATAAACAATCATCGAGCGATACAGGATTTCCGTTCAATATATATCCGCATTTAGTTAAAGCGAGCGATTCGTGCACATCCGCCTACGTTTTTTTTCTTTCTCTCACTCCTCTATATAGGCTTTTTTTTCCTTTTGCTCTCGTGTATCGAGAGACTGCCTCATTTCAGTGATTACGAGGAAGAAGGGGGGGGGGGGGAGGTTGCAGGAGAGAAAAAAACGTCCTTTGATGCACACGATGCTCATGATAGGGTACTTCAAAGACTTGGAAGCGAGCCCGCGACGATAGTAGGATATATAGGGTTTGCGGTGGAAAGTCGCGCGCGCGACTGCTGAACACAGCGGGGCCCTTTGTACACTACTTCAAATAATCGTCATTCTTTGTGATTTTTCAGGCGTGATTTTTCGCCTACTGCGCCCCCCTCTCTTAGCCTCCTATTTTTTCGAGAAGGGAGAAATTCGAAATTATATTTGTGGGTTGCACGCCTTGATGTTGATTGGAAGTCTTACGTTGAGAGAAATCATTCGGTTGAACTGACTGTTTTCACACTTGATATGATGGAGATTTTTGGTTGTTGCTTCGGTTTCACTTTGTAATTAATTAAAACAGTCGATAAAAATGTTGCTTTTTGATAAATGGCATGTTTCATAACAGAAGATTTATTTAAAAATATATTTTATTTATAAAAGCAAGAAATAAGTCCTATGCATTATTTAAATTGTCTAAATAATAATTCCTCAATTTTTATTTGCAATTTTCTCGTTAGGTGCATTTTTCACAAATCCGGCAAGTTCAGCATAAATATAATTATAAAAGTCATTATCAATTGCACTGCTGTTTTTTCTTTGCATCTCTTATATAAATCCTTTTATAAATTCCTTTCAGTAAGTTAATTAATCGAGAAAAAGATTTACTGATAGGATTTTCTGTTCATTTCTTAAAAACTTTAAGAAACAAACGTTGATTATCTATTTTCTCGATCTTAAAACTATCTTAGACACTATGTATATTTTTTACATAAGCTAGCAAAACACGTGTATTTATAAAACAAGGTAACAATATGGTTACGCGTAAATTTTTATCGCTCCTCGTGTATTTGCTTATCCAACACAATATATGCCCCTGTTTGGAAGTGTTTAAAAACTACTTGGTCTCGTAAAGAAAGGAAAACATTTCGCATCAATAATCGACAATGTACGAACACTTCGGTAAAAGTCACGTATTTTAAGTGTGCACGAATTACGCATCGGCTTGTCTGTATATGACAATTCTGCGCAAAAAGTGTGAGTAATAGCGGATTCAAAACTTGACTATTTAAGAAGATTATATTATATAAAAACCAATCTCTGACCTCGAAAATCTATTCGAGGTGCATTAAATAAGCAATTTTCATGAATAATCAATTATGCTTGTTTGATCTCTCGAGATGTGGATCTATAAACTTTTGTCTGATTGAGAATTAATAACATATTTTTAATTTCAAATCAGTTACAATGCGTGTATGTTATTTATAGTTTTCATATAAATGAAAATATAATATGATGGTTAATAAAAGATACCGTTTTTTTAAATAACTGGTTATTAACTTCAATGTTCCCTATAAATTCATTTTTAATTTTATTGTTAAATGTAAAATATTTCAATGAAATTCTCAATTAAATTAAAAAAAGGAATTACATCGAGTATTGCTAAAACGAAACATATTTCCAGCAGACAAAGCCACCGTAATATTCCAAAGCTAATTCATATCGCTGCGATTGACTCATTCTCTATTGATTCACCATTAATAAAACTGAATGTATCTGGTGTGCAACAAAGCAGGAAAATTTTTACCCAGCAAATCATCTGTACCGAGAACCGCGAGATGTCAAGTCGCAATAGGCATATAGATACTTTCGCAGCAACAGATAAGCTGATACATCGGAAATTAAATACTCTACAATTGCTTCCTGTAACAACGAGAAGGAGAGAGAGAGAGAGAGAGAGAGAGAGGGAGAGAGAGAGAGAGAATTGTTCTAGGTAAGCATTCCGTGGAAAAGTGAGTATAGCCGCAGCTCGGACGTGAAACCTCGAGAGCGCGAAAATAGCAGAACTCACCTCTCCGACTGTACGTATTGCCTGCGGCAACCGCAGCAGCAGCAGCTGAGATAATAGAGAGAAGGGCAATTCGACAGCGCGCTAATTACTCGCTGAAATATGCTCATTATTTATTTAAGTTCCTGTGCGTTTGTCTTTGGTCTCCTTGCGACGAGGGACTACGTTATTTATGACTCGGCCGAAGAAGTATAAGAAGGTGCGCGTATGCTTCACTTATATATATATATATATGTGTGTATATATGTATTATGTGCTTTTCTGCCACGGTTCACTGGAAGCTGACTCTTCGATTGAGAGGATGTATATGTTCTGGCGAATGGGGCGAGGGATTTTCCTTGGCTCTTTTTCAGCGCGGCGGTTCGGGTAATGTGGCAGGCTTTTATGTCGAGCGCCACCGAGTCTCTGAATGCATATATAGATTTCTGGAGCTTTATGGATTTGCTATTCGATCTATACGAATATATAGCGTTCTCTTTCGATCTCTATAACAGTGGATTTTGTACCGGATGAAATAACAGTTTGAGGTTTCCACTTTGAGGAGGGTCGTTTAATGCAGTGAGATTTGTCTTAATCAACGTCGCGGTGCAGTTAATTTATGCGCTAAATGGAGAGCATTTGAGAAAGAAGGGAAATGTAGGAAATAATTATAAGCGACATCTCCAGATCGTCGTATTTAGATATAAATAATTGTTGTTTTAACGAATAATAGGTCATTCTATATTTGTATTCTTCTTTGACAAATATTGAATTTGAATGCTTCAACGAAATTCTAACTAAATTCTTTATATCAGCTTATAACAACTCTCGGTAAAAAAAATGCCTAGCCTAAAAGTTCTAATGGATTTCAGCATTTTATTTCTACATTTTTCGCCATTCTCTCATATCGTGCTTTTTTGAAAATCGTGCAGATCTGATAAATCCTATACAGCCAAACTCGGTGTATGTGCAAGGAACATTGTGTCGCACGCTACTATATACAAATGAAAATTCAGTGCTTTCCTCTCTCGAAAAGCGGGTATTATACCCCACTTACACTAAATCATCGCGTCGCGGCATCTGCTTTCCGCTTCAATCCCACCGCACCCTCCCCCCCCCCGTGCGTCCCCTAAATCAATTGTCTCCCTCTCTCGCTGTCTATACATACCCATATATATATATATATGTATATGCACATAGCCCCGTATATACATATACACTGCACACACACAGAGACGAGTTTCACCCGCATTTGCGTAATCCAAGCTCACAATAAACAAGGCACAGTGCTCCTCCTTCAGCTAGTTCAACGTGCCTGACACACGCACACATACGTACACACACACACATCGCAGCAACTGGTATTATATAGAAGCAGCAGCAGCAGCACATGACTCACAGCTTGCCTCCTCCTCGTGCGCTTCCTGCATATACTCGCCAGCGAGTGAGAGTGAGAATGAGAGAGAGACAGAGAGAGAGAGGACTGGAATATAATGGAGTGATAAGGCAATTGACGGAGGAGTCGGAGTGTGGGTGAAAGAGAAGGCGGCTTTCAGCCGTTCGCTCGGGGCGAGCTCTTTTGTCGACACACACACACACATACACACACACATACTCATATAGTATATAGACGAGAGCGCGAACCGCCGCGATAAAGAGCCTCTGCACTGCGCGGCAAAAGCGTCGTAGTCGTGTCTCTCACTCTCTCTCACTCTCTGCGCGCTGAGAGGCTCTGGGTCGCAAGCTCTCGCGTGCGCGCGCGCTTTTGTCCGCGCAGATGGATGATGGCTTTTTTGTGTGTGCGAGACGGAGGAAGGGAAGGGGGGTGATATATATTTATTTTTTTTTTCGGGATGTTTTAGGAGACTGCGAGTGATAGCTGCGGTGCCACTCTGCACGGCCGATAGCGATAACGGCGGCTCTCTTGTCAATGGCTTTGAGTTGGCTGATAATTGCGCGCGGGGGGAGAGGATTGTCAGCTCCGTGTGATGTAGATGTGTGTTTATGTGCAGTATATATATCTCGGTTTTGATGACGATTCTCCGCGTTTGGAGTTGATTTTGATTCGAAATATTAGAGGCTCGGGGTCCTGTTCAATAATAACAAAAGTGATTAGGTTCCATAACTTTTAAATAAAATTTCGTATACTTAATATACTTGAAAGTTAATCGTGTTGACACGGTTATTTTATTCATGAATTTCTTTCTTTCTATCAATAGAATAAGAATTCAACTTGAAAAAGCTGAAAGATAAGTGTATAGGAATCTATGGTCGGTATCCGGCCAATTAGCGGGGTAGCTGGATGTCTTGATTGTGATTTCCTTTTCTCAAATGGCATATATTATACGATGATTGTAGAAATTCAGGCGCACCGAAGCGGTGCGTATTCTGTCCTATACACTTTGTATTATATGTGCCCGTATGGGCATTAATCATAAATAATTATTCCTTCAGAAGTGATTCATGCGGAACAGAAGAAAGTACACTTTAACTTTGCATATGATATACGCGCATTCGCTCTACTCCATTTTCTTTCCAAGTTGATCGTTTCATCGACTCAACATAGCTTAGCGTATATAGCCAAGGCAATAAATTTAAGAATTTATTAATTAACATGATTCCAGCAACATTTGAGTTTACGCAAAGACGCAGTCCCCCCCCCCCCCTCCCTCAAGTGTAATTTGTTCTTCTTTGAGCCTCTGAAAATGACGGCAGCTCTGCTCGCATAAAATGAAACGCCTCGGCCTTTGAGTAGTAGCGCGGCTTTAGTTGAATGTACATAATATATATATATACCTACAGGCGGTCGTAGCATCCTTATCAAAACAATTATTGATTAAAGCTTTAATGCAAATAACTATGGGAATCGAGTTCCTTAATGGCTTTCATTTCCTCTCCATACCCAAACTCCATTCAAATAGAGTCCCTTTCAATTTAAGTCGCGGCTCTTAATGAAAAAAAAAAAGAAGCTGGAATGCCCGTTACGGCAAAATTGCGTTGCCTATATATCTTGGCTGCACGAAAGTCAGCTCTTAATTCGCGCGCTAAAAGCGCCGTGCTGCTTGCTGCTCTACGCGAGAGCTGAACTTTCAATCAAGCTATTTCTTTGCTACAGTCATTTAAATACAATCAATTATTAATAAAAAAAATATATACAATTGCGAAATTGACCATAGATATTCATCTTGTTTCCAGGTGAATCCACTGAACGACTCGCATCAGCAGCTGATGGTGCACTGGGTGGGCGAGGGCTCGGACGTGATAATCTGCCTGGCGAGGGACAGCAACCCATTGCCCAGGTCGTTCCGTAGTGTGCCCCAGCCACCGGCGGTCAGTCCTAGCGCCGTATACATAAGCTACGATTACGGGGACACCTTTGAGAACAAGACGGAGAGCTTCAAGGTGTCGGACGAGCCGAACGCCAAATACGCGACCCTCGACAAGTTTTACAACCATCCGACGCACAATAAAGTTGTACGTATCGCATAGTGGCAAGTCCATTTTTAAGAATACCTTCTTTTCCATGCGTTCGTCATGTCCTGCACAGCTAAACGCGGTGAATGAACGTTTTGATTTATGCATAGAATTCGACTGAAATAGCTCCGTTTTTTTTCTGCTATACTTAATACATTTGCTAAAAATAGGTTTGCAATCTGGCTGTTATATAATTTTATATCAGTTCACAATTATACCTCAAGTTTAAAAAAGCTTTGAAGCGTATAAATGCAAATATAACAAACAGCATTGAAACTATTATTATAGCGTGTGTCTGTATTTGAATACACAAATGAAGATAAATGCGAGATACTTAATTTTTATGTCTTACTTTAAAGTGAAAACTCGTAAAAGTGTATTCTGTAAATAAAATTGCACACTCGGAGCAGATGCTAATCATCTTCTGCGGGAATATATATTTCTTTTTTTTTCTACATCGAACAGCTCGAAACTAACGCAAACCGATTAGATACGCTTTTGAATCTATAACGGGGTAATTTTATAATTTTTGTTAACTCGCTAATTCTGGTCAATCTCATATAAAACACTGTTCGGTCTAATGCGGTTGATAGCGACGAATGACTGTAGGGGAGCGCGATGTCAATCTGCGGGTACATATAGCGGCCACTTATGTATAGACTGTACGTATAGCGTGTCTCTCTCGCTGTTTTTTTCTTTCATCGGACGCGCAACGAGGTTTAAAAATAGCCGCCGCAGAGCTTTTCGGGACCAATTAAATTGAAGTCGACGATCGAAGTAAATATTTTGGACGCTGCATGCTTGCACAGATTAGATAAAGCACACGATAGAGGTTCATTCACTGAGAAATGCGTGCGAGAAAAGTGTGATGCGCACAGAAAGCGCATTTTTATTATTAATTTTAGACTCGACAAAATGTCTCGCGTGCGTTGTATATATATATATATATACAGACGCTTTTTTATGCGCGTACATGATAACTGTAAAGGCGTCTGTAAACGCGCTGTATAGCGGGATAGGTACCGAGAGGCGCGGGCGACAGGTGACTTTCATATACTTTTTATCATAAGAGGCGCATGACCTAGTTTACAATGCGCCTCTATAGCTCATCTTTTTTCTTTTTCTTTTTTGAGCGCGCCCGCCAAATTTGACATTCACGACTGCAGCGGCAGCTGATTATTTATGCAATAAAAGTTTATGTCGTTCCTCTCGCGTGTTATACAGATGTATCTCCATCGTAATATATACCGGGACACGATGCACTGTGCGATCTTTCTGACTTCAACATTTTTACGGGTATAGATCGGAATATATTCTTTTGCGTACATACGTAAGGATATCATTTTGACATGATACTTTCGTTCCGTGTGCACTTAATGTTCCATGAAATTGCAATTGCAATATTAATTATCAATTCGAAACGGACGCGAAAAGTGATTGCTGCAATTTGAGAATTGTAATTGAGGAGAGCGAGCGCAAAGTGTCATGCAGCAGCGATAAAAAAAATGTAGCCGCGCACGTTTGATGATAGTCGAGCACTCGACTCTACACACGTATATATATATATATATATATAACACACTGCATATATATATAAGCTTCCATTGTTAACGGTTACGCTCGTCGTACCCCGAATTGTTTCAGTGTGTGTTTGCTGACAGCGCGAACAAGTTGATATTCGTTACATTCAATCATGGTCGTACCATCTCGCGAATCAACCTCGATTTCAGTCCGAGTGAGATTGCCTTCTACAATAATGACGAGTATGACAGATCCGCTTATGTATTTCTAGCCCTGGATAAGACGACTCCGTCGCGGAAGGTACGTTCAATAATGTTTATGTTGTTTCTTTGACCATCTGTTCTTTTTTCAGCAATCTTTCTTCTTTGTTTTTTTTTTTTATTTTTTAGCGTGATTTTTAGGCGGGAATCACTGCGATACAAAAATTGTTTTGAAATTCTTATTTTGTAGTATGAAAATTTTTTCTTTATATTAATTTGTGAAGTGTCAGTACTGTATTACTTATTTTTAATTTAATTTATTTTTTTGAAGATTTATTTTAACGTTATTGGATTTCAAAAATGAAATATGATACGATTTTAATTAAATTTTTCATCCTTTGCATACCTGTATATTTTTAATAAAGTAACGTCACTTCGTTAAAATTGAGTTCTTATTGAAATTTAATTAAAAAAATATACGCGAGGTAAATTTTATTTTTAATCTTTACCGTTTTTTTTTTCTTTCATTTCAATAACGAACATTTTCTTCTATCGTCATCTACAAAGAGCTCAATCAATAATTGTTAATCATTAGCTGTACATGACGCTGAATGCCGGCAAATCATGGGTCGTATTGCACGAGTACGTGAAGGCATTCTTCTGGTCGAACAGTCGGCCAAAGTCTCTGTTAATCGAACGCATGGAGCCGTCGGGTCACTACACCGTCATCGATCTTGTGATAGAACCCTTGTGGTTTAACAAGCAGAACTACACTGAGGTTATCAGCATGGTCGAGGACTTTCAGATACGCGGCGACTACATGTTCGCTACGAAAAAGGTATATGCACCGCAGTTTTTCACTGTTTCCAAATATAATATATACACATGTTATTTATAAATATATATATTTGACGCGTATAAATTGCCTTTACTAAAATTTACATACTATTCTACATTGTTAATCGCGTTCTATATCTTTCCGACGTAATCGCGACTGTATCTTTAAAATTTTGCATCACAAGATTACAAACTGATCAAATCAAATGTATAAAAAATGTCTGCGTTACAATTTTGTAATTTTGCACAATCGACCACTCTTTTTATTGTACAAATTTATTTATATGCATCGTTACAAAAACAAAATGATAATAAAAATATTTATTGCAGCCAGTGGGCAATAATACGCAAGGTCTGGAACTCTACGTGTCGTACAAAGGTCGGCCGTTCGTACCTGCGCAATTCGATACGGATCTCAGTCGCAGGTATTATCACCTCGCCGACGTATCGTACGACAGAATTTTCGTCTCCGTATCACACACGGAGTCTCTGGTCAATTTGTACATATCCGAAATGATCGATCAGCGTGGCGCCAAGTTCATTCTGTCGCTGTCAAACGTTCTGACCTTTTTTCCGAATTACACATGGAAAGATAGTTGGCTCAAGTAAGTGAGAAATGAATGGCGATAAATAAGAAAATGATAAAGAAGGTTTTTAGTATACTAAAGATTAGTAAAAGCTGAAAATTTTGCTTTATCGATACAGAAAGAATAAATGGCCTTTTACTTTTTATGCGTATTTTCTTTCAACTTTACTACCAAATGTAAATATCTAGAATGTCTAAAACAATGAAAACATGCCAAAGCGAATCATACAAATGTCTGATGTTTTAATTGCAGCGATGTAGCCGACGAACCCTTCACCGAATTGTACAAAGTTGAGGGTCTGCGAGGTATCTACATTGCATCCCAGGTCCAGGGCGCCCCGAAATTGAACTCCATCGGACCGGAGCATCTCCTCTCTCTAATCACCTACGATCACGGTGTTACGTGGAATCGCATCAAAGCCCCGGAATCGAATCACAAGGGCTTTTACAATCAATGCAACCCGGAGACCTGTTCACTCCACCTCAGTCAAAAGTTCAGCCAGTTGTATCCGGTCTCGCGTGCGGCCTCCATTATGAGTTCGAAATCGGCGCCTGGAATAATCATGGCTACCGGAGTTATAGGCACGAGTCTCAAGGGCCATCCCGCGCTCTACGTGTCGAGGGACGCTGGTCTCACCTGGAAGCAGGTGCTGCTGGACTACTACTTCTTCAATATGGGAGATCACGGGGGTGTGCTCGTGGCGGTCAAGTATTTCAAGACGAGGGGAGAGACGAGAGACATCTCTTATTCGGTCGACGAGGGCGAGACCTGGCAGACTCTCGAGTTCAACGATAAAATGTTGAGGGTGTATGGACTGATGACTGAACCCGGCGAGAACACGACTATTTTCACGATGTTTGGATCCGGTAACGGACAGCACCAGTGGCTCATCATCAAAGTCGATCTGAGCAAGGTCTTCGCGAGAAACTGTAACGACGACGATTATAAGTTTTGGTCACCCGCTGCTCCAAGGGTATATTTACATTCTTTTATCGTAATCAATCTCAGAGCTCATCATTGCATGTGGTCATTTTGTAATTGTAAAAAATCATTTTAGGACGTATCGTCGACCTGCGTTCTTGGCCGCAAAGAAACCTACAAGCGACGAAGTGCTCGAACCAACTGCTACACAGGAGTTAACTTCGATCGTCCCATCAAGACAGACATCTGTCCCTGCGATGCCGTGGATTATCAGTGTGACTTCGGATTTATTCGCCAGACTAAACCCCAATGGCCTTCGTACACGTGTGTTCGTAACAAGAGTATGGAAGGTTACGATCCGTATGCTATACCACCTACCTGTGCCCCCGGAAAATTCTACAATCGCACGAAGGGTTATTTCAAGATTCCAGACGACATGTGCGTCGGTGGTCGTGACAAAGTCTTTGAGCCGGATGAGGTGAGCTTCCCCTTTTATACATTTGAATACCATTATAAAGTCCATTAAGAATTCTTCATTAGTGAATTACAATATTTCTAATTTTCCAGATTCCATGCCCAATTGAAGAGAAATCGGAATTCCTTCTCGTGGCACAGCGCGAGCGCATATCCCGTATCGACCTCAAAGCAAAAACGATCGATGTACTACCTGTGCACGATTTGAAAAATGTTATAGCCATCGAGTTCGATATGAAGAACAACTGTCTGTACTGGGCAGATATAGTAAACGATACGATTGGCCGTCAGTGCTTTAAAGATGGTCAAAGCTATCCTGAAATCCTCGTCGAAACTGATTTGAGCTCGATCGAGGGTATGGCGCTCGACTGGGTTTCCAACGTTTTGTACTTTGTGGATGGCGTGAGAATGAGAATTCAAATCATCAGAACAGACATCTCTTCTATGGGTAGAATGAGAAGAACGATTTTGGGACCGAATAATGTCCAGAAGCCTAGAGGCATCGCGGTGCACCCGATGATGGGCTACATTTTCTGGACCGACTGGGCACCGGGCAATGCTTCTGTTAACAGGGCTAATTTGGATGGGTCCAATGTGAAACAGCTTTTCCACAATAGAGTCGAATGGCCAAATGGTCAGTATAATTTTTTAAATATTTATTAAAGTTCATTTATTAAACACAATATTGATATTCGATTCCCATTTCTTATATAAAATCATAATATTGATCTTTTCAGGTATCACAATTGATCATATTGCCGAGCGTATATACTGGGTAGACGCACGACAGGATTATATCGGTTCATCAGATTTTGAGGGCAATGGCTTTAAGAAAATCATTCAGAATGACGAACGTGTTTCGCATCCGTTTGCCGTAGCGGTTTTGAAGGATAGTATGTACTGGGATGACTGGAAACAGTCAATGATCTTTATCGCTGACAAGGACCATGGTTTCGGCGTTACAACTATTATCGGTCAATTGGCTGGTCTTATGGATCTGAAGGTATTTACATATATTTATTCTATTGGTTTTGAATATAGTAAATTATAGACAAAGTAAATTAAAATCTTTCAAATTTTGAAAATAATGGTTCATTTCTATCCTTAGGTGTTTGCACATAGCGTACAATCAGGAACCAACAAATGCGCAAACAACACGCAGTGCTCACACATCTGTCTCGGGGCACCGAATAACAACTTCGTGTGTCTCTGTCCCGACGGCATGGTAATGCAGGATGGCAAATGCATGTGTCCGGGTGGTGTTGTACCTTACAGCAACTCGACTTGTCCACGCGTAGCCAACAGCTGCTCTGCTAATCAGTTCTCATGTGACAGCGGCCTTTGCATTCCTGAATTCTGGAAATGCGATGGAGACAACGATTGCGGAGATCATTCCGATGAAAATAATTGTAATAAGGTTAAGTGCCAGCCGAACACATTTGCCTGCGACGGAGACAAATGCATACCTAGGTATTGGGTTTGCGATTTGGATAGAGATTGTAAAGATGGCAAGGACGAAATGAATTGTACCTACACCAATTGTACAGATGCACAATTCACGTAAGTTCAAAATACAGCAAAGTTTATAATTAACTGTTAGTTTTGAATGCAATGTCAAATGGAATATTTTTTTTTATTGCAGATGTGGTAATGGTCGTTGCATCTCACACCGATGGGTTTGCGATGGCGAAGACGATTGTCGTGATGGTTCCGACGAGAAGAACTGCTCAACACCTGATCCACCAAGTACCTGCAAATCTGACGAGATCTCCTGCAAATCCGATAATAACTGTGTACCAAAAACATGGAAGTGCGATGGCGAAACAGACTGTGAAGATGGCACCGATGAAGACGATTGTACAAGTGTCGAATGTGAGGTAGGAAAATCCTTGATTCTAAATTTTTTAAATAATTTTCGTAATATACTTGAATAATTTCTAATCTTTTACGTTAATCTCAGATTTGGCAATTTGACTGTAACGCATCAGACAATAGACACCGTTGTATATACAAATCATGGGTGTGTGATGGGGATAGAGATTGTCAGAACGGCTCAGACGAAGCTAATTGTACCTACTCTGAATCGCATTCTCCAGTGCCATCCCCACCAATTATGCCTACTAATTCGTGTAACGATTGGATGTTTATGTGTAAAAATAAGAAATGCGTGCCCTACTGGTGGAAATGCGACAGCGTTGATGACTGCGGCGATGACTCAGACGAGATGGGCTGCGGATTTCCCGATCCCGTTACAAGCTCAACTATTGCTCCCAATGATGATGATCCTCATGTTTGTAGGGAATTCCAGTTCCAATGCTTTAATGGCGAGTGTATCGAAACAGCCTGGATGTGCGATGGTTCTCGAGATTGTGCCAGTGGAGAAGATGAACTTTACTGCGGTTCCAAACAGCCAGGGTAACTTTTTCTAAATGATCTTCAAATTATTACCAAGTTGTATAATATATAATTTCATACTAATTTTAATATTATTCCACTTTTAAAATGCTGCCAGATATGATTTATTGAGGTAGATCATTTTTTCAACTTTTTAATAAATGAAATTACAAAATAATATTTTTAAATTATCAAATATCTTATTTTGTTATTGAATTCATAGAAATTTATTAAAATTTATTAAAATTTATAAATAGTTTGGATAATTAATGTATATTCTCTTTTTCATTAATAAAAAAAAAATAAAAATATTTCAGGTGTAAAGAAGATCAGTTTAAATGTCTCATTGATGGATCTTGTGTCCCTCTAACAAATATTTGTAACGGAATTGCGGAGTGTCCAGATAGCAGCGATGAGAGAGGATGTGATCATACTAGTCCGAGTGCACCACCAACTGCTTCATGTCATACTGGTTATTTCCCATGCGATGAGACAAGGTGTTTCCCGCTTTCAGCGTATTGTAATGGAAAACAGGATTGCTATGATGGTTTCGATGAAAGCAACTGCGAGAAGAATAACACAAGAGTTTATCAGGTTAATATTTTTTTTTTTTTAAAAAGCACAGTCATATTTTTATTGACTAAAATAAATCTCATCCATGTCTAATGTTTTGCGGTATAATGTTTAGGTTCTCAATATTGGAGTGGATGAGCGATCAACAAATGCAACAAGCCTCTACTTGTTCTGGTGGATGCCAATACCAAATAACGTCACTTTCGAGTTCATGCCGTCAATCGCATTGGCCGAGCCTGGTGCTAAATGGACTAACGCAAGCAGGTGGATTGAAGATACCGAGTATCAGTTCAACAAGCTCGAACCATTCACGCGTTACAATCTCACTGTATATGTCAAGCTGAGGGGTCAGTCACTTGTTTTCCCACCGGCAAGGTACATATGTTTTTCTAATTTATTTTGCGGTACTTTAAAGTATAGCTCATATTTTTAAACGTATTTATTTATCTCTATAGATATTTGGGTGTGATGACTGGTGAAGGTGTCCCTACTCCACCTTGGAACGTGACCGCAGTACAAAGAAATGGAACTCGCATCGAAGTTTCCTGGCAGCCACCGATACATCCTAATGGTTTGATCACCGGTTACGATGTCTTTATGACTCCTCCAATTCCACCAGCGACTCTGTATCCTCAACAGAAGACTTTCTTGTTAATTGATGACGCATTTGAAGCAGGTATTAATTTTTTTCAAAATTAAATTATTATACTAATTTAACAAATTTGATAAATTGCATAAATATTAACAGTAATTGTAAAAAATAGTAAATACAAAAATTTATTCTTTATATTTTTTTAAATTCAGGTAAAAACTATTCATTTTGGGTCGTGGCTAAGAGCAAAGAGCATGATTCCAACTCCTCCAACGTTGCGACAATTACTTTCGACGGCTCGGCGAACATCGACACCATCGTTGATCTCAAAGTCATGGACAAAACGAACCATTCTGTTGCCCTTACCTGGAAGAAAATCGATTCGGCTGACGGTTACATTATCACACCGCGTGGTCCTCTATCTTACCCAGCCCTTGAAACAAAGTCAACTCAATCCAACAGCTATGTGGTCGATGGCTTAGCCCCTGGTGTTAGATATACTTTCGAAGTCAGTGCGACAAAGAAAAATTACGTTGGCAAAGCGAGCGCAATTTCAGGAATGACTAAAGATCAGCCATTGCCAGTAGTGACAATTTTGGAGCCTCATTTGTTAAAATCACACGGAACAACTGTTAAGTTAAGTTGGGATCCACCAAAAGGAAGTAGGAAGATCAAGTGGACATATGCTGTACATTATGCATTGACCATGCAGGATCTTTATAAAAGTAAGCTTTATTATGATTTTGGTTACTTTTATTCATATTTAGTATTCTCATTATCGATTCATTTAAATTTCAGCACACAAATTATTGACGACAAATTTGACCGCAACAATTCGTGATCTTGAAGCGTGCGAATCGTACATCTTCGCAGTGGGTGTTAAGGGCGAATATGGTGCTGGACCGTTAAGTCAGCCAGTTACTGTAGTTACTCACTTTAATGCTAAGGCACCGCCCAAGAGACTCAGAGCTAGTCGACCAGAGAAAGCTGATACAATGATTGTTTCGTGGAGCTCAAGCTGTCCGACGATTGACGAACCTATTGCTTACACAGTAAGAAAAATAACTTTTATGTACAGACTGCTTATGATTATGAATCTATACTTAAACTTTGTTTGTATTTTTTTCTTTCAGATTACCGTCACTGAGTTGACTAACAACAAGACCCAAGTCTTCACTTTACCACCAACAAACGGAACGGTCTTGAAACACGCATTCCGTAGCATAAAGTATGGCGGCCGATACAACATCAGTTTGTCTACGGATGTCGAGGGAGCTATTCCTAGCCAATCCGTCATTTACAACGCTCCTCCGATCTTACCTCCACATCAGTTAAGCGTGGTTTACCAATCAGGCTCTTACATCATCTACTGGCAGGACCGACAATTACCCGGGAGCATAGCCAAGGACCACTACGAGATACTCGTGAACGAGGGCGATCGAACAATTAACGAGGAGAAAGCGAAGATCATGACGGCGAATCAGCCGCCATATATTCTCAAAGATGCTAAGACGGACACACTTTACGCATTCGCTGTGAGATTGGTGACAGAGGATGGATACAGAAGTTCAATGAGCGAGGTCTTCAGCGTGAGACAGTCTGCACGTTAGTATTTTTCTTGTTATGCAATTTTAGTTTAATTTATTATTACTATGAAAGGAATTATGAAAAATATTGGTTAACATTTTTTTTTATATTTGTTGATTTAAAGTTAATATTTACTTTTTACAGAATTGGCTTGGTCTGCGCCAATGAATGCATCAAGTATTCTTTCTCTTGCCATACCGATCTGTCTACTTGTAGTTGCATTAGGTGCAGCCCTTGCATATTTTGTTATACGACATCGAAGATTGTCCAATAGCTTTACGCAGTTTGCCAATAGTCATTACGACACGAGGCGAGGTCAAGCAACGTTCCCTGGTACAACTGATGCTGGACTAGGTAAGTATTATTATTTGACGAACACATTTTTGGTCTGAACTTTTGTAATTAAAATCAATCTTTTATATTCAAATTTCAGCAGAAGAGGAAGATAGCCCTGTGATTCGAGGTTTTTCTGATGACGAGCCACTGGTTATAGCGTAAGCGCGCGTCACGCACAGCACGCTAATTATACATTCTAATAGAGGTATGAAAGAACAAGAACGCTATTAAGAAATAGAGTTCGGATTATACATAGAGCATTATCTTACCGAGATACAAAAAAAAAAACAAAATAAAAGAAACATCTATTTAAGAAACAAGATTTTATGTAAGTAGCTCGAGGCGCGCGGACGATTACACGCGAAATTTCTAGTCGTAGTGCGTCGATAACTCGCCCGATGCCTAATGAGTGAGTGATGGTTCTTTCACATAAATATTAATACTATGTCACTTGCATTGAAAGACGAAGAAAAATTCATAGAACATAGAAGGTGATTTGCGATAGTCGCACTGCAGTGCAATTTTACTGATGTTGAATTGCTAGAGAATGATAAAAGCCATTCAAAACGATAATAATTGATAGAACCGGAGATCGTCAGCTTTTTTACTTAGATTATTGAAGCTATTAAGCATTGATTTTTTCTTTTTTACAATAATTAGTATAATTTTTATACCGAATTACATGGGTGATCGAATATAAAACACAGAGTAATGATGAAGGGGCATATTTTGATTTTGCATATATGATGTACAATAATATACGAATTTTCCTATGCAAAAGTACGAATAAGAGAGTATCCAGCAAATTATTATGTAGAGTGAATTGTATAAAAACGGATAATTTGTAACAAAAAGTTGCCGATCTTTGCAATGAAACCAATAACTACAATCGAGGCAAAGCCCTCTCTGGTGCTTCTCGGCAGGAGACATTCAGGATGCCATAATTATTATGTACGTTCAGGCGTATATGTTGCATAATTTTTAGCTCTTTGACTGTTAAGGATTTCCTCTTCCTCAATTTTCAGCTCCTTTCTTTTTTCCAGCCAAGAAAATTATTGAAACGAATTTTTAATTTTAATTTTATTTGGAGTTTAACGACATGCCAAGCTTCATATATATCGACAAAAAACGTAATAGCGTATCGAGATGACGTAATGAAACTTGCATTTTTATTTTTGTAACGTCAGACATTTTGTTGTAACTGTGTTTATATGAGTTTAAAAAAATTCAGAGAGTGTTTTTTTTATTTTTATTAATCCTGAGACTCTCCTTTTTTCTTTCTCTTTTTTTTAGTACACACATGTACCTGTTCCTAAATATGCGTGCAATGCGCGTCGAGCGAATGTTGTAAACTCGTGGATTATCTGTCTATAGACATTTGTATTTTTTTAAGATTAGCATTTGGTATTTTATGTTTTCTTTTAATTATATAACTGTATTTAAAGTAGGCAAAAAGATTACTGGGCACCCAAACGAAAATTGATTTTGTTGTGTACAATAATGCAAAAACTTTTGTATATTTATTTAATTGTAAAAAATGGAAAATTATGGTGAACTTTGTACAGTATCTGATTGAGTGAGTAACATTGCTACAGATTTTGTAAGTGACAAAACGCTTGATCTCATATTTTATAAATAAAAATTTGAATAATGAATTAGAAACATTTTTTTTAATCATGTATATTTGGTGCCCAGAACTGGTGCCGAGCTTCTCGCCCATTTTTTTCTTAATCTCATATATTTTCTGCTCTCTCTCTTTTCCATCGATGAGCCAACATTTTTCTCCCAAAAGGTACTTTTTATGTATTTACATTACGGAACTTTGATTATTACGAACACCTAAACACGTACTAAAATAAATAATATTTTGTTAAGTAATATCAAATAAATATTGACTTCATTAGCTAAAGCTTAGATTTTATTATACAACAGGAGAAGTTTATCAAGAGGAAAGAACATAAATTCTGTGAAACTATGTGTTTTTATACCTATGTGATATGAGTGTTTTTTTCGAAACGACTCTTATGCGAATCTAGATCTAATACGCTAAAGAGCTGTCTAAGCTTATATTAGGAAAAGTTGATTGCTGTGTAAAATATTGAATGTCTCTTCGGGTGATTAAAGAAAAACATTTTATTAGCCATGTGATTTTTGGAATTAAAGAGATTTTTTTTACAAAAAAATTAAATTTTTGCATTTAAAGAAATGAGAAATTTCCTTCGTGTCGAAGTAAAGCAAAATATAAAAGAAAAACGAAAAAATGCGATTGAAGATTTTCATATCGCACGATTAATCGTCCTGGTGATCAGAAAGACTGATAACTTTTTAAATTACAACCGTTGGGAAAGAATATGTGACAAAAAATATGAGGCTCGAGAGATAATAAAAATAATAGCAAAATAATAGCAAAATAATTACAATATTATATAAATGCAAAGAAATAACGTTATAAAATTAAATAAAAAATAATCTAAATGCGTAAAGTCAAAACTTAGAACTGATGTGAGTTTTGAAATTCCGTAGTCCATTCAACTGCCATGCGTTGTATTTTGTAAAAGTTGTTTACGAAATTGTTAAAAGCTATAAAAAACAGTAACTGCCAAAATGCCAAAAAATAAAATTTGGAACTATATAAGAACGCATGAAAAAAAATGAAAAAAAAATAAGATGTTCATAATTGTAGGAAATCAGATAAATTGGACGTTTTTTCAATACTGTATTAGAGCTCACTTTTGCGTATATAGTATATAGATATATAAAACCAGATGGATAAATACAGTTTTTGCAATTTTGCATTGTCACCGAAGGTTGGGTCTTTGGACATGCGATACATTATTATTCCATTAAACAGTACCTAAATACAAAGTGCGAAGACAAGAGAGCAAGAGAGAGAGAGAGGGGGGGGGGAGAAAGAGAGAGCGTAAGTAGTAGATTAAGAGCGAGAATGAGAGGTGAGAATGCGGATAATTAATAAGGAGTTTTTGGTAATGCGAAAATAAAGCCTCGTTGACGAATACGACTTAGAAGTACATATATAGAAAGCCTAAAAAAATAATTTGTTTTGATAATTAATCAATTGATTTTGCATATATCATAGTATTTTTATTAATGTAAAAACTTGTATTATATTCAAAGAAATCAACGTTACATAATATTTTCAATCTTTTTTATTAACGTTCTACAATTTTTGATTGGCTATGAAATGATCGTATCTACACAACTGACTTATACATTTATTTTTTATTTTTTACAACATAATTTTGATAATAAAAAAGTTAATACTATCTAGAATAAACAAATTATGCCACATTATATATTATTGTAAATGTCTACATTTACAAGTTTTTCATAAGCGAAAAACTGTTTAGTTTGTAAGTAAACACTTTACTGAAATTTCACTCTACTCGTTTTCGTTGACTAGGAACAAGATAATATATTCCTTTCGGATTTCTCGCCCTAACGACGAGAAGTTATTAAGGACAGAAATGCCAATGTTGTTGTGTCAACTAAAAGAAAAATAATAGAATGAAGGTGTGTTTGGCATACGCGTTTCTATGTAAACGAATTTAAAATCTATCCTAATTGTAATTTTTATCGTTTCGCTCGTCGCAAGGGAAGAACAGGAGGAGACGATATAATATTGGAAAAAAAAGCTTGGACGGCGTTATATTTTATCATGTAATAAGAGGAGAATATTATTTGTAGTTGTTATTACATGTACATCTTTGATGATTATACAGCGATAACAGTGATATTGATATAATATATTTACGTGTAAATAAAGCGAGTTAAGGCACAGATAAATATCGAGTGTTGTAATTATCTTCATTCATCACTTCCTTCCCTATCCTCGATGTATTACTCTATTTATATATACTATCGATTGCTTTAGACGTATAATATCAAGTTCTGAACCGTCACTATTATACGCGTTAAAGCAGCCTGAGCTTAGTAGATGCTTACCGAGTACAGTCAGACAAGATTTAAGTATAGATATACTACAGGATATAATAAAGGGTGGGTTCTTTTTTCAAAGTATTTGTCAAACCAATCATCTTTAAACATCGCTTTTTTTCTATAAAATATACAAATATATAATTGGACTGAAAAATGGAATGTCATGCAATTCATGCGTTAGATACATTAATTCTGCCGTATCTATGGATGACAAATGCACTCATCAACGCATTCATCACTCGCATTATTTCATCGCGATCTCAGTGCGTATTTTCATCGCTAACGTAGGCAGGAGGAAAAGGTACAGTAAAACCGTTGCACACCGTTCACTCTCCCATCAAAGTGTATACGGCGTCCAAAAAAAGAAAAAAAAAAGAACGAATAAGTGTATATCGTGGTCATCACGTACACTCGCGCACAAAAGACTCGGCTCCGTAATAATCCTTAAACTCGAGAATAAAAAAAAATAGGAGCGCTCCAGAAGCCTCAAATCGAAAGAGCTGCCCGATGTCGTTATACCATAAACGCGCTATAGTATAGGAAGTCCCATTGTTTTAGCGGCCGGAAACGGGGAGTTTAGTACGCGGGGCGCTCCACCTGTTAAAACGCCAACGCTGTTTTCTGCGAAACGAAAAATAGTTATGTATAATACCGACGGACGAGATATGAGATTAAAGAGACCACCTCGAGTATATATATATATATATATATATGGGGTACGTATCTTAGCTTTTGTATTTATGTAGAAAGGAATTGATGAATGAACGGTGAGAGATTAATACATCGCTGTTAAATTAATGTTATTACCGACGGAGAAAATAACGAGCGGGGCTTCAACGTCTAGGATATATGATGTGAGTAATGTATAAGGCGCTGTTTGGACGCGGCCTGTGATGTATATATATGCACGCGGTCGAGGCATAGACGTCAAGTATGTCAGGACGTGGTTTATTATTATGGGTTCTCTTGGGAGCTGCACGCGTTCGACGCGTGCGTCGCAATAAAAGCGGATTCACTATATCTGTGCTGGGGCGCAATCGTCGCGCGCGATTTTTCATTAGAGTTCTCTGTGTGTGTGTGTGTGAACTTTCTCTTCTTTACCGCGGGTGACAATTTATTTTCGTCACAAGTGCGTCGGCGCATCTGGAGCAGTCGGCGTCACACCTTTACCCTTTTTCTTTTACAAGGATATATACAGCTCCATTTTATGATTTTAGAAATTTATTTTGCACCTTTATTACATTTTTCGCGTAACGACTGAAAGATATCTAAAAGGCATGTCTCGGTATCCTCAATATCGAACGTAAGACTATTAAAATATAATTGCCTAAAAGAGAAAGGATAAAATAATTTCTGCGCCGACTTTGCACAAAGACAATTTCTCCCGTCTAATTCCAAACGCAGAAATGACGCGTGTATAATTTAGTTAAAGCGCGAAAGCCATAAAGTAATCTGAACAAGTATAAGCGCGCGAAGCCACTCAATTTTCACTCTTTCAACTTTTACACTATATTATACAGAGTCAATAAAATCGCAGCTTCATATATCGTTATAAAAAAGCCGTTGCAGCAGCTACCGCAGCCCCAGCATTACTCTCTCTCTCTCTCTCTCCTCGTCGACTTATAAATATATATGTGCAATACTTGGCGAGTTGATACGTATGTATATACAGCAGCAACAGCGGCATCACATATCGGGTTCGCGGCGGCGGCTTGTTCCACTTATTACGCACGCACACACACATAGAGAGAGAGAGAGAGAGAGAGAGACAGGGGGAAAGACGTGATGGCCCGCCAACACGAAACGATAATGGTCCAATTACGGGCAGCTCGACCCGTTCCCTTATACACACACATACACACACACTCACAAATCGTCTTGTATACATACTCCTTGGCAGAACCCCTTTAACGGGCGCGGAAGCGCTTTTACAACTATAGCGCGGCTCTATATACGCGATGCATGTGCGATCAGCGACGCCTCGGCTAATATGTTTTTCTTGTGTGCAGCTGCGTCTTGTTATTGCGCCTTGCATGTATATATATACCAGCCTGATGTTTATAGGCGATTGGGATGCGGGGGGAGGTTGAGACGCCCGTGAGTAGTGTTTGTTTAGCGGATTGAGGATTTTTAAGCATTTTTACTCACAGTGACTGCGGCTGACTGACTGGCTGAGATTGAGTAGGGAGGCGGGGGGGATGTGTCGTGTGTGGTTTATTGCGTTGATGCGATTATTCCGTTGTGAATTATAGGTGCGAGAGTTGTAAATGACAGCGATGCACCCTGAGATTTAATAATCTCGAGTCTGACGGGCAGTAATTGTTGGCTGTATTTCAAATGGTTGTGTTGGATAATGCACTTTCTGCATACTTCTTTATGTTATTATAGTAAAAGTACGAGAGATGCTTGGAATTAACTGAAATATATGAGGTCGAACCTCAAAAGGTTGTCAGAAAATTATGGGTTTGGTGCATTTTGGCCTCAAATTAAGGACAATGTCTCTATTTGAAAGAGATCCTATAGCATTATACATTATCTATCGAATTAATTTCTATATAGTAACCATCGCAGTAAATTTTTTTTAGTGTTACAATGAAAAAAAAAGGGGTTTCTTACCGAATTAAAAGTTTTTCTTATACAATGACAAAAAAAGGATCCCGTTAATCTCGAATCTAATAGTGGCATTTAAACCGGTATAACTGCAATATATCAACGCTAATTTTCAATTATATTTTTTATTTCGTACGATTTATTTTTTAAACATATAACTAATTATTCTCGGTAAAATTAAAAAGAAAAATACAGTAAGTCCCGCAATTAAAGTGCGCGTATAAAAATTAATACAGCGTGTATAGTGGTCCTAATTAATGCATCTTCGTGCACCTAACCGCAGAGCAATAACTCATATTAACTAAAAGCTCGTTGACAACGAAACGAGTGTCTTTATAACGTTTATGTCGCTCCCTTTCCTAAAACCGGAAGTCAATATTCGCGATTCAAGTCTTTCGCATAGCTTCCGCGGTTGAATTTTAAAAATAGTCGCAAGTCGTGAGCACAATCGCGAGCAAAGGCACAGTTTTCCACGATTCGCGTAGGCGCAAATTAGTTATCTCGGATTTACCTGGATGGCTCTCTCGTTTTTTTTTTATAAAATGCTGAATTGTCGAGAGAGACTCGCCAGTAGACGCCCGGTTATGACTTCATTGATATAATCTGCCTTTTACGACTTACGCGCGGGTCTTGCTTTTACGGCCGGCTTGATTTAATCTCGCGTTTCGGGTGCGATTGTAAATGCGATGTCCGCAAGCGCAAGACTCTAATTGTATCATCTGTCCGTTTAACTCGGTCGCGGCTGCAGGATCATTTGTTCAAATTTTTACAATTCGGTTATAGTTATAAACAAACCTACGCGAGTATAAACTATGCCGATATCGCACCCAAATAATGAACATTTCGCTCTATTTTATCTACATAATTAGAACGATAAAAATCCTAGCTGTACAATGCACTAACAGTGTATACATGTATAACCTACTTTATGTTTCTACTTAGTCATTATCGAGCGATCAATTAATCGATCGATCGAGAGAGACCACACACATATACGCCAAGTCGCCAAATTGAACGAAGCACAATAGGAGAGACACACTGCATACCGCGCGCATAACTGGTACATACACTTTTTCTTTTTTCCGCACCGATGCGAAATTATCAATTAGACACGCTATTTGCTTATTTTCTCGATACACTTCTCGATGTGTCACTCTATATCACAGTGAATTATCGAAATCCTCACGCCAGAATGACCGAAATCCAGCTCACTGCCATCAT
>UELU01143613.1:197298-242297 GCA_900490025.1 Megastigmus dorsalis
CTTTTTTTTTGTTTTTTTTTTTTAAAAAATTTGATGGAACTTCCTATACACGACTGAAAGCCTGCACGCAATTAATTCAACGCACTCACCTCGACACTGCGAGATTTCAGTAGCACACTTAACTCCACGCGCGATTCACCGAGATAAGGAGAATTCGTGTCGCGTGTGCTCCTACGTTTAACGGCGGTACACACACATGCATATATATGTATATATGCGCGCGTGTCTCTCTCGATGAAACTAGAAAACGCGCTCGCGGTTCATTTGGCAAATAGGAATTCTCGTTAATGTCGGGGCTTTACGAATGCGATTATTTAGTGTCGCCGATGAAAATGGCCGTGTTTTTTTTTGTTCGTCAAACCATATAAGATTCTATTTTAATACTAGAATGTCGTTGGCCGCGTTTAGAGGCAAATTTATATATCGCTGTTATCATTGCCGAATAATTAGTCGGCTACTTTAGACTTTTTATTCGATTGTAAAACTTTTAATCGTTATACGTAAATACACTATACCATGTATATATACGACGTGTACACCGCAAGGGAGAGTCTTACCGGTTGATCTCGGGTGGACGTTCTCAACGTACACGCTTATTTAATAAGTCACCGTCGTCGCTGCGACTCGCCGAAACGACCAAATAGATTAGCCCCGGCAATGAATAACAGCTTCCGAACTGTGTCGATGCAGATATAATTGTTAATGCACACGAGTAGTAAAATGTTTCCGTGCAAAACACGCTTTGGAGTATAGAATGAAAATTAACGTCGCGTAAAGTTTCTGCGCCTCTTGGCATCTGTCATAATTATCAGAAACGGTATATACAGCTTCATTATGCCTCGCGAGTGCCACTTTTTCGCCCGGCTTGGAATAATTAATCACTTTTAATCGATTAACCGCCGTAGTTAAACGGATTTTAATAGAGAGTTGCGGCCACGAGAAAAAGTCGACTATTTATTACGTAAGCCACAATGGAGGCATAGCGTATTTATGTTTTTCTTTTCCTTGGGATACGAATTGGGGGATCGATGGTAATTTTCATTGATTCAATCGCCGGTTGAATAATATTATCTTTGATTTTAGGGAAGAAGTAAGAACGAGCAGAGCTACGAATTGGAATTGATATTGTAAAAAATGAATCTTGGAGTATTTACTGCGAGAAGTTCGAGAATGATTATTTGACATTTGAAGCGAGGAACGCCACTGAAATGGGTAAGTTGCGACCGTTCTTTTTTTTTTTTTCATTAATTCGTTACAAAAGATGATTTTCATTTTTTATAAAACGAGCAGTAGTGAAAATCAAGTACATTTAAAACGGCAGACAGCGATTTCTCCAATTTCTTAAAATATCGTTCATTAATAATAAATTACGCGCACCTAGTGATTTATAAAACGACGGAAAATCGTATTCTGTGCAACAAAATCAGCCTAATCATGAAACTAATCATGAAGCTGCATTTAAGTCGATAGCATATATGTTATATCTGGGAGAACGTAAAATCAGATAAGCATTACTTGTAATATCATGCAAACACACATCGCTACAGGCGCGCGAAAGTCAAAAATCGTGTTCAATGGCAAAGATCGCGATATTACCATATAGCATTTCATTATTTATGCTACTCATTTTATTGATTGCTTCTGTGCAGCAAGGCGAGAAATGTGATTTTCGTCAATCGGCTATAATTAGGTATTCTTCCTGCTTTTACACGGTGAATGATTATTACAACCGTTACGGATGATTTTGAAAAGTGTTGGAAGTAAGCATTCAAATGTTAATGCACAGTTATTCAGCAATTATAAACAAAAAGCCTTGAATTAAAGATGCTACGGTGAGACTAAGCCTGAGAAGCAAAGCAAATTTCACGCATTACGAATAAAAATTTAAAATATCAGCCGGGAATTCCGACGAATCGCTCACGCAACAAATGTAATTCATTCTTTTCTGTACTGTTACGCTAGATTATTCGGTATATCAAAATCTTGATATATAGCCTATCAAAGTACTTTATGAAGAATCAAATTTTCCAATTCAAATGACGTTCCATTGAATGTAATCTAATATTAACTGTTGAGTGTGGGAAAGGAAGTTTTATATAAAACGTACCGGTACTATTTTTAACGTATCGTCTTTGTGAACTATAATTAAAAGAAAAACAATGTAAGAATAAGGACAACTGGCTTTTTGTTATTTGCAATACTAAAACAAAATTAGACTAAATTAAAAATTCCCCATACGTAGAAATACTTTTATAGGATAACTTGTCTAAGTGAACCACAGTAAAACTTTAACATTCGAATGAATTATACAAAATTATAAGCAACAAATTACTTATAATCGCAAGCAATCATCATCGAACAATAGCTACATCCATGATGCATGACGACCTCTCAAAGATTCGTGTCACCGTGGCACACAGCATGTACATGTATAACGAAAAATGTCGATTAGCCGTCCATTTTCCAGTCCTCGGGGCTCAAAAATTGTCCGTCCCGAAAGTAAGGCGAAAAAATTCAATTTCATCCGGCACTATACAGCCGTAAAAGAAAAAAAAAAGAAAAAGGAAACCACACCGGCATTCATCATCGCGCGCGCGGCAACTTGTGTAAAATTCATTCAGAACTAGGCCGGCGCCGCAGAAACGACTTATATACGCCAGAGGGGGAAAGAGGCTATATACACTCGGGCGCGGAGAACAATTGGCGCGAAAGTGTGTAATCGCTAATTCAAATTCAACAATTAAAGCGTGCCAAAAACGGTCCGCGTATATAATGTAACCTACCGAGCGCGCTTTTGTCTTTACACGAGCTATGCAGTTTTACTTTTGCATCTGCCCATGCGGCGGGAGGGAAAACGGACGAAAGGAGAAAAGCCGCAGGAATCATGTCACTGCGTTTATAAAATGAAAGCCTTAATTAAAACTATTTTACTCGGGTACTGTGTACCCTAAAATTATCTTTCATTTCGGGCTAGAGTGGGAAGAAGAAAAAAAATTCAATTTCCATAAACTCACCCGTACAACAGACTCTCTCGCCTGCGGGCCATTCGTATGTAATCATTCGTTTTAAATTAAGTACATCGAAACCAGGCCGCGCAAAAATTCATTTCGCGCAACAACAGCTGGAATACAATGACAAATTCTTCGGAAAATCCACTTTCTGGAATTCGTACACCGTCGATATTAAGACAGTCGCGCATAGCGACAAAAAAGTCCATCATCCCTCGGTGCTCGGACGCATAATACATAAGTAGATCAGCGCAACGCAAGCGAGCGATGCAAATGTATCAAGCGAGGAGCAAAAAAAAAAAAAGGATAATGAATTAGCCGCGCAACAATTGACGCTGAAAGCTAATGACGGATGCGCGCGTGCAGCAGCGAATTATCAAAGCTATACAGAGTAGAGAGAGAATGAAGCGCCTCGGGCATCTAACGAGTAACGATGCGCGCATTCATTAAGCTCCCCGCGGCACTGCAGCATCAACAGCAGCAGCAGCAACAAAAGTTATAGCGCCGGATGGGATATATAATCGGAGCGAGTGTAATATCAGCTGCAGGGAATCAGGGTCAATGTGTACACTAGAGAGAGAGAGAGAGAGCCATCGGCCGCTGCTGCTGCTCCTTCCTTCCTTCCTTCCTTCTTTTTTTCGCGGGGAGAGTATGAGGTATGGGAATAATTGAGTAGAGAGAGAGAGAGAGAGAGGGGCAGGATACGAGTTCTTTACATTTAACGCACTTTCCTGGTAGCACGGGATCGTTAAGAGCTCTGTCCGTGTGTCTCTGTGAAGCCGCGGTGTGTTTTATACTTTTTCCTTTTTTTTTTCCTCTCGAGGGGGAGAAAATGTGGAGCGAGCAGCGCGATGAAATTTGGTATGCGTGCGGAGCGCCGAGGTCGGTTTATGGACGATAAATGCGCGGCTTTTCTTCACCGACGCGGCAGTCTTTTGAGTTGTGCGCAATTTGTCAACCGTGGGAGATATTCCGAGCGACGATAACTGGAGCAAGTGCAAGTGACGGTGGTTTGATTGATATCTCGTGCAGGATCGAGGGAGCTGTGTAATTCGATCGCGTATAGCCGGTTCTGCGGATATCCCGTGTACACATTATCGATTTAGCGGCGCGGATTTTTATGTCGCGTACTCGATAGGAGCTGATTGACGTCTCGGTAATTTTTTTAACTACCAATGTAATTTAGTAATCCAATATTTTATACAACCGCTTGTAAGAAAGTCGAGTGGTAGATGTCACGAAAGACGCAGAGATGTGTGTTAAATTTTAATAGCGGTAAATTGATTTTCCCGTATTTACTAGCTCAACTTAATCTGTCCAACTCTTTTTCGTCACACTTAAGCTATGAAAGAAAGGTTGAGAATACACATTTATTAAAATTACCAGCTGCGTTGCGCGAGATACGAAAAATTGCGGCTAATCCCCCGCCAGGCAACTTTTCAATATTGTACTTTCTATATAATATCTCGAGCGTGGATAAAGTGTATATATAAGGAGGGCGGGTGCAAGTTTTCCTCTCCCTATATAATGTAACGTTTGCGGAGGACGACGCGATGGGAATTATTGTGGTTCGGAACACAGTAATTACATATATAATACACGAGAGGCTCATGAGTTCCCGTAACCGATGAGGCGCGAGCAATTCGAACGGCTCTTTTTTCTCTTACGCTGCTGTTCCGAGCGAAGGAAATCGTTTAGATACTTGTCATGAATTTTGACGAATATTTCATTTTTTTTTTTTTTTGGTTTATTTTCACCTTTGTGGAAATTGTGTGGTAAGAGATATGTTGAGGTTCTGAGGATTCGTGTCTAGAGATAAGTTTAGGTCAACGGGGTAATAAACGTTAAGCTTTAAGTGGCTGGGCGTGTTTTTTCATAATTTCACATACCTTCAAATTAGAACTCGTATACGAACATACGAGTTAGAGTATGTTACGTTGCGAAAAGTACTTATCCTCATGGGCCTAAACGCCGACTTGTCCCGCCCTCTAAACGTCAAGGGTTCTGGCATAGTTTTGTAAAAATCCGTGTAACCGCTCAATGATTTTTTTAGCCGCTATTATTATACATTTGATTATCCTGCAATCTGCGGAAATGACTTTGGACATCGATAGACATTCTTATCGCCTAATGCAGCTTCCACAAACAGCAGTTTTCTTGTATCAGAAACGGTTTTGTTAATTAAAAGCCATATATGCAGTAAATTAAATGTAATCTCCAGTGTAGCGTTGGCAAAAAAAAAGATATACGAGGGAGCATCGCCGGAGATTATTATACCACAAACCGCATGTTCCTCCTATTATACGACGCTACACAAATTATCTGCGTCGATTTACTAGTTGTGTTACGACTGACTATATTCTTTTTGTTCCTCGGATAAAGTACATGTTTCGATTGCTTTCTATGATGTCTTATATGTACACGTTGGTGTACAGAGGGAGTGTCTGCACTTCCTGAAAGAAATCAGTCGAGAAGTTTGTATATGCGTGTAGTATATTGGGGCTTTGATATTTTATAGATTGGGTTATCGCTTTTACTTGTATGCTCGCGTCATGTTTATGTATGAAGGCAGATGCTACAGTGGACCCATTTCCATATCAGGGCATCATTTGTTGCTAAATTTGGCTCTAAATCACTGCACGTTAGAAATATCGGTATATAAATCTTTACGTCGTATAATTAGAAGTTATTATGCATTGATTAACAAAGCCATATTTTTCAGCTTCGAAACTTTTCATGGAGTTGGCTTTCGTGTAAGAAGCGTGTAACATACAATGATGATGTACAGATTTTAAAAACTATTAGTTCATTGTTTAAAGCGTAATAGATCAAGTTTCACAAATGACCTTTTTTTCTAACAGCTTCTCTTCACAAAAATGCTCTTAATGAACAGCAATTATAGACACTTTGGAAAAGAGCTGCCTTTTGATTAAGCGTGAGAAAAAAAGTCGATAGTGGTATAATCGAAACCAATGGGTCGGAAGCACCTAATCAAAGAGGCGACGAAAAAAAGACAGTGCGTGTCATTCGGTAGATAATAGGAAATTGGGTTAGACTTGTTGCGTCGTTCTTAGTGGTTTGGCTTAGCCGCGCATGACTGATTCCCCTTTTAACGAGTTTGAAGCTATAGGGTTGAAGTTGTCTTTCACGATCTTGCGGTCTTTATATACCGACGGCTGTTATAAGTTTTGTTTTGCAAGTTGATTGCTTTATTTATTGTACCCGTGCGCACATTAATGTACTGCAGAAGACGCCTCTCAAAGTACTAACTTTTCCTTTCGTCAAGAATGAAAGTGATGTTTGCGCGATGGAGGATCGAAGATGTGTCCATAAAACGTTGTTAAACAAAAAAGTTTAATGGACTTTTGCGATCCTGCGTGTGTTTATTTTCCTATTGACGTAAAAATTATTTGGACACCTGTGACATGATAGACGTTGAGTATGGAAAAGGAAGAAGTGAAAAATTGGGTATTGGGGACAAACAGGTAAAAGCAAATGTTTCATATTTCTTACGGCGTGCGTTTGCATATTAAATTTATGAATGACCATTAAGAGCTTGTCAAGTAAAAAGAACATACTCCCGGCTGTACTTAAAGAAGTTACTTTTGCACCTGTTTATCTATTTTGAAATGATTTGAAAGCTTATTTACGGGTTTCTTGAGATGTTTACAAACACAGACATTTCTAAATGCAAAAAAAACGCTTTTCGTCAAAATTAAGTACAGTTTTTTTTTCATATACGCGTTTCACTATTCTCATTTGCTATGTATACGAACCAAAAGAAACTGAAAAGTCTTCGATTGCTTGTACTTGATAAACGAACTTTTTTAAATTTTAAATAAATTTTACGTACACGGCCTAAATGCAGACAAACACCGTTTCAGCCTTATTTTTAATTTGTACGATAATAACGTTAAGAATTGATTAGGGACTAATTGAATGACAGGACAATAACATAATCTTCTCGTCTTGCGCAACGAATCGAAGAAAAAGAAAAAAAAAGAAAATAAACTGTCTCGTATAAGCAAGTGTGCACGCGGAGCATTTACCACACGCCGCGCTATTTTTCCGCGACTTTATCTCATTTTCTCAGTGGTTCGCGCGCGCATCTCTCCATTGTCGACATCCATTTTATTCCAGCATCTGCGTGTTTGCCCCCTTTGTTTTGCTCGCGGCGTCGAGTAACGGCGAAATTAGGCGAGTTCTGCGGTTCACTTATATATATATATACACTTTACAGAGCCTCAGCCGAATAGGTGAGTATCGCGATTTCCCTTTATTAGGCGTTTTGCGGCTTTTTGTGGGTCGTTATACAAGGTGGAGAGGAGTCGTGATCGCGTGCGCGCAGAAAACTTTTCTAAAGTCGCACTACACCGCGCGACGGCATACAATAAGAATTTGCGGCTTTTATCAAGCGGCCCATTGTGTGTTCAGCGCCAATTATTCTATTTATAGGCGGAATTCCACCTTCGATTACCCTTTTTAAACTCGGCGTTATTTTCGATGCGAAATTTCCCTTCGATCAGCTTTTTTCTTCTCCTTATAATATAATAAGACACGAGGTCAACGAGAGAGACGAGGTGGGGGGTAAGCACGTAAGCGCACGCGAAGATAGATACGGTCTACCGGTCAATCGCGCCTCGGTGATTTTTCCCCGAGCATCTTAATGCAAAGGACGCGCGTGCGTTTGCTATACGGGTGAGGTGGATTCGTTTTGCGGATCGCGGGACGCGAGGCCCTATGTCGGCAGTAGCCGTTTGCTCGCTAAGCCTTACGGCGCGTCGATAGCGGTATAATCGGCAGCGCGTCCTGAGTTATTCATAAGCCGCGTGTGCAGCCGCGCACTTTTTCTTCTCTCTCTCTCTCTCTCTCTCTCGCTCTCTTTCTCTCTCTTATGAGCGAACGGATTTTTTACGAGGACGAGTCACGAGTAAACGCAGAAGTCTGTGGAAAAGAGGAGGGGGAAAGTTGGCGAGGATATTTCCTTTTTTTACGGCGTTATATTGTGTCGCGGTGGGTGAGTTTGATAGCCGCGATAAATCGACGACTATTACTTCGAGCTATCGTATAGCGAGTTTTTATGGCGTTTTTGTTAAACGTCCGGACGATGAATAAATCTTTCTTTTCCATTGATTTTATACATGCCGCGCGCGCGTGACTGTGAAATCTTTTATATTCGATCTAATTGAACCTAATGGAATTTTTGCGCGAGTATGTAGGCGAAGTAAAACGTTATCGAGCTTTACATTTTACATATATATATCAGACCTGTGTCTATCGATGCGACTTTGGGAAACATTGTTTTTATATAATAAATGATTCGAGAGTTGCGTCTTTGCAGATAATAATGGGCACGAGCAAAACGAGTCTCGAAGCACCGTCGTTTAATTGCTTTCGCGTATACGTGTGCGACTGTAGAAAACCGATTCAGCTTCACAATCGAATGAGCGAGTATAAGCCCCGAGAGCTGAGAGAGAGACTATTGTTTATACGGGGTCGCAGTGCAGCGCGCGCGCGATGCACCGTTAAGCGAGATTTGAAATTTAATTCGTATATATATATATACAGCGCGTGTGCGAGTTCACGGATCTTTGATCGTATGGGTATGAAAAATCGCGAGCCGTTGATTACAGCCGCGCCATTATGTCACAATAACGAATTGTCTTAATTTTCAAGTGCTTTTTATGTATGGCTATGGCACCGATGTACCCAAATTACGCGCTATAAACCGTCCTTTTTACTGACTTTTAAATTATATGGTAATTCGATTTTTTATGGATGGAATTACGAAGGATCGGTGTATCCGCTTTGTAGGCTATTGGCTGTACGTGATATCTTGGAGTTTGTAGTTTATATTGAGAAAGTAAACGAGCGGATAGGAATTATAGGTTTGTTTTAAATTGAATTGCTTATATATTTAAGGTAAGAAAGATTTCGTATATATTTTTATATATAAGGATTGATGATTAACGATTTTTCTAATTGAAGTACAAGCTATATTACGCCATGCGCGTCTGTGCGCGAGTCATGGTATAGACACGGACGTCCGAGTGTGAAAGTCGTAAAAAGCCTCATTAGCATATATACGGCAGCCGTGTTTCTTTCGCTCTGTGGGATAAATTTATTCTTAACTGTTTATATATACCTTCGCGAAGTAGCCGGCCGTAAGCGCAAAAACAATGATTAACATTGCTTTATATCACTCCATGCGTCTGGCCAATTGCCTTTGGCAAATCTATTGCCTTCATTAGCATCGAGTAATTAAAGTACACGCGATATCTCGGCAAAAGGTTAAGTCCACCGTATATAAGCTGGGAGGGGTGTAAATCAATCCTCGTGCGTCTGTCTTCAGTTTGATTAAATAATTTATGTCGCTCGCTTAATATTCAAGGGATAATGAATCAAAGTCTAGTTTCCCCGATCGTAAAGCGCAACGATCAAGTCTTGTAAATTCACATGCATATATATACGAACTGCCTATTCCTTTACGTTACTTTTATTAAATTCAAAATAATTATTGTATACACACTAATAAGAAATGCATATAATAATCTTTCTCTTATCTTTATTGTTGTGAGAACTAAGTTTTTCACGCCGTATATGATCTATACGGGCAGCCGGTGCGCGGAATGAAAAATAATTACAGCCACTTCCTTATTTCTTTCTGCTGGACGCGAAGGCAGACATAAATAATGTGTCTCTACGCGGCAGAGATGCATTCGTCCTGGAGATTAAGCGCGCGAAAAAAAGTGCGTTCGAGAAGAGCAGAGCCGCAATTGCGGAAAATAGCGGATAATATTTCTTGCGCGGTGTGCTGTTGCGAAGTTTTTTTTTGTTTGCACGGCTGCGGATATAATAAGCTTCATTATTGTTGCATTTTGTTGGTGCCATTGGGTGAATGTTGGCGATAACAGCCGAGTTTTTCTAATTTTAATCTACTTCTCCTACTTTTTTCTTTTTTTTTATCACAAAAGTATAAAATCTTTATTAAATTAATTTAGTTTTATCGAGAGGCAATACATTGCTGAATAATGTAGCAATGACATCGAATAAGAAAGTAAACTTTCCATCGAACAATTAAACTTGATTTATAGCGTATTAATAGGTTTTAATCGTATGATGAAGAAGTAGGCTCTCTTGATAAAGATTTTTTAATTAATACTTCGTAACGAAGTGCTAAACGCAACTTCATATCGTTCACTTCATTATTCTTCTCTTACACCTCTTCATCGCAAGCTACAACTGCAGTATTGAATTAATGCGAACTGTAAATCTCCGAAGTGAGTTAACGCTCACGCTGAAGATACTATTTTAACTTAGATCTGAGTAAATACCTTTTTTTTTCTATATTTACAGAACATAGATCAAACATTAATTTTCCAACTATAATATTCTATTAAAATTAAAATTATTCGTTTCCTGCTTTACTGTGCGTACACTTCGCACGCAAAGATGGACAATCGATTACGAGAACGGTAAAAGAAAACGATCCCTTATAAAAAAAAAAAAAAATAAACAGCACTCGTCCTCGGTCGAACGCGCTCAATGAAAAGCGAGTGTGAGAAAAGTCCGCGGAGACACGTGAATGCGCTTTAAATGGCCAACACTCGAAACAACATGCATCAAGAGTCCACCCCAGCAGGGACTCGCTCGGCGAAGTGCATTCACGTGCAATTAGCTCCCGTTAAGGAGTCGAGACTGCGCGCTTGGATCGGCGGAAACAATTCCCCTCCCCACTCCTTCGCCTTATTTACCGCGCTTCCCTGGGTTAAAAGTGAAAAAGTGCTCACGCGAGCGACACTTGCGCGTTTCAGCGAAGTCGAAGCAAGAAACACGCGCAATTAAGGTGGATATACGCGTGTGTTTCTTTATTTTCTTTAGCCGGGAGAGTCGTCGTGAGGATTTGCGCGTATGGTGACGCCGCTGTGGGATATCTACCTTACCAACGTTAACGTCTGTCATCGTACTTTATTGTGCGCGCGCTTGAGTTGAGCTGTTTAATGAGACTACTGTTTTTTTATAAATATAATTGGTAAACGAGTCGATACTTTATCTAATTTTCGAATAACTTTGTCAATGTTATTATGAAGGTAATATGAAAATGGACGTTATGGGAATGTCTTTGAACTTGAGATGTTACCGGCGATACTCGTGATGTACATTTTTACTGTTGATTTGCGAAAAAATAATATTTTTATGGATTCATAATTTTGAGCTTGTTTCGTTATAAATTTCAACAGCTTCATTTTAACAGTATTAACTTAATCCCGGTAGGATACGACTTTCAAAGAATTTACGCGTTTTAATTGAGAATAAATTGAGCAAAATTCCATAAAGATTTGAACTTATTGTGCGTTTAAATTAGTTCACAGAAATCGCATATACAAACATTATATTTCTGTACTAGTTTCGACGGAATTTGTATCTATAATTAAAACGAAGAATGTTTAGTAGACTTTAAAGCTCTAGAACAGGTTTCAGGCAGCTCATCCGCTTATCGACCAGGGATCGCTTTCATCCGCGCTTCTATTTTCGACTGAAGATGTCTCCACTGAATCTATGATTTTCAAAAGTATCGCGTGCCAAATCCGTGAGAATAAATTTCCTTCATTATTCAATTTACATGAACATCAATTCCAACAGATTATTTATGATAATATCTAATATTATTATTTCTGATTTTGTAAATTGCTCGACGTTTAAGAATTCGGTTCAGCTGCGAAATCATTATATTAAACACATTTTCTGCTATTAAGTAATAAGCGATATCAATTCTTGTAAACCCATTACACAAGCAATGCATCAATTTCATCTACTGTGGGTGTTAAATTGCCTTTAACGAGGGGACGAGTCGGTAGAAGTAGAGAAAATTCTTCGCTTAATGGTATGCAAATGCAGAGCGCAACCTGTTGGCAGAATAGATGCCAAAAAGTACGTTTACGCGAAGCAAAAAAGTCGACGAAAATTATGGTTCTCCACGTGTGTAGCGCGCATCGCGGCAAAAAATCCCAGATAGGATGTAATAGCTGCGGGTTGTTATTTGACCTTCTTTTATCGCGCGCATCTCCATGTTTGCAAAGGAAAGTAAGAGCCTCGGCCCATTAGCGATGTCTCTATTATGTATCGTCGTATTGCATCGAAACGGTTTATCGCCGGGTAGATTTTTACGGTCGAATTTCTATATCAATTTAAGCCGATCCTCGTAACGTAAATATGAATTTATTAGCTCTTTTTTTTTGCGATGACAAAAAAGATCAAGATTTTCCTCAGGGGCTATACGAAAGCTGTACATCGGAAATGGCCGATTACGCATTTCTTTCGAGGAATGCTATTTTTTTTTTGCTACCGAGTCATAATAATTTCCTGCAATCAAATACCGATCGCTTTCTTTGCAAATATCTCCAGTGCTAATGAAGTCGAAGGCTTTTTTTGTCTTCCCCTCCCGGGGCACTTTTCTCTAATCGTTAAAAATTAATTTGCAAGTTCCATTTAACAGTGCATAATTGTTGGAACTGAACATTGTTCAGAGGAGCTTCCCCCTTCTTTTTTTTTTGCCGCGTCACATAAACGAATGGGAATGGACCAGGAAGCGCGACGAAAAAAACGGAATAATAACAGCAGGTAAACTAAATTACATAGCGGTTATATTACGAAAATTGTAGACTACCTGTGCTGTACGAGAATGCGTGGAGAAGACTAAGGAGGAATGTGCTGTATGGCCGACCCAAAACATGCAAACTCTTTACTCCGACATTTAAAAGCTCGAGATTCGAGGAATGTATGCGCCGCTCGAGATCGTTTGTCCTGTAGCTGAAAGATTTTTAGAAACAGCCTCGGTGAAAAAACAATTATTGCAGGGGAAAAACGCATAGGTTGTATGTATAAATTTTAAGATAGGAAGTAACGTTTGCGGACTCGTGTATACATAAGTAGAAAGATGTCGGTTGCGGTCAGACGCATTTTTCACTTTATGGATGCACGTATATGTTGGTCGTTACGGCAGGTGTTGATTTTCGCATTTCCTCGGACTCTTCATTTATCCAAACAGCATTCAATCAACTCAGTTCCTCGAATGTTACTTTAACCTACTAATGCCATAAACGATATAATTGTGTCGTACACACGCAGTTCGAAAACTTCCATACATACTTAGTCGCTTCATATAATTCGATCCATACAAAGGGCGCAGCAGAGCCTCGACGCTTATCATCGGTCAAAAATATATCGCCTCGCTTCTCGAACAATGCACCAGTTGGACTATTACCCACGGGCAGAAAAGTGCGCGCATAATGCACAGATGCCGTGAGGCCACCCACAAAGCACCGGGACCGAAAAAGTGCTCTAAAATCAAGATTCATTCCAGCTCCGGCGAGTACCAGTCGTACATCAACGCCCTTTCAAACGCAAACTTCAAAGCAGAGACCGAGAGAAAGAGTGTACACATCTCATTGTATACCGCGCGTGTAAAATGAAGAATAAAAAAGAGGAAGGAAGGTATAGAGTCCGCGCAACAATAGCACCGGGGTAACCTGCTTCGCAACGCTTTTTTGTTTTTGTTTCTTTCGTCCGAGCTACGATATAATTTGCGAGCTTCTCTCCCCTCGAGGTTGTAACGCGAATGGCTATACAATGCCGCTGCGCGATCCACTTTTTTCGGGATCGTCATCGTTCCGCAGCTTTAGCTTCTTTATGTCTATCGTGAGAGTGGGTGTGTATGTACCGCACGAAATTGCGGGGAAAATTTATGCGCGCGCGCGTTTTGTTCTTTGTTTCGCTGATTTTTTTTTGACCGCCGCGCGAGAATAGAAGAGTTGGGAGAGATCGTTCGTGTTTCGGGGTTGAGTAGTAAGCGGGTTTGTAGAGCGATGAGAATAGCGTGTACGAAGGTGTTTTTCGGACATAAGTACCGGCTATCGATCCATGACTTTCTTTACACCGGCTGCATTATTAAGCGGCTCGATTGACCAAAATCATAATCACCTTGTACGCGAGTGAAGTCGTATTCGATCGATGTGATAACTGCTTTACTTCAAACAACTGTTAAAGATTGTCAAACTAATAGTACTTATGAAAGTCTCGCGAGTGCCGTCAGTGTCATTAACTGCGAAAAATATACTGTAATACGTCGAGTATACGTCGATACCTTTTTCCGCGCGCACAGTTAACGGTACACGACGATTACATTCCACACGCTTACGCATTTAGGTTTTACCCGGGCTTTTCGTATATTCACGTCTCAGCTCGTGAATTCCGCGCATCCACGCGTCTATACATCCCCGAGCGCTAATTACACCAGTTTTTTTTTCTTCAGATTTAACAAAAAAGGAGTGCCGCCTCGTTTTTTTCTTTGTTGCGTTAATAAGCATGATTTTTCGCGAGTCGTCCGCGATGATATAGCTTTGCGAAAAGCGAGCGAAGAGCATAATTACATGTATTCGCGGGATGAGAAAAATGTTGGCGCGGATTTTTATAAATTTTCTAGGTAAAGAAATTGTCACCGATTGAAGTATGTCATTCTGTAAGCGGTTTGAATTAAAGTAAATACAGAAATATGTGTCAAGCGATTATACGTAATGAGCTTAAAATTACCCCTTTTAATAGAATATTAAATTCACGTTTCTCAGATTGCATGAATATTTAAATTCCTTTTTAAACCATTACTTTGCAATATCGTTTTTTTTAAATCACTTCTATAACAAATTCAACCGCTCCTTTTTCATCAACACCCGTCAATTTTCACCTGCTTACAAATCGCGTGTCGTAAGATTTTTAACGTCCGGCAAATTATACACCTTTTAAGAGAAATCCGCCGATAATGAAATTTCCGAATAAAAAAAAACCATTACAATTTGCAAAGTAGTACATCTAGAGCGTATATGTATATATATACAGTCACCATGGTAAATCCGTCTCCGACAAAATGCGATCACCGGTAAATGGCCCAGACCAGCGCTAATTCGCCATACGAGGAGAGAAGAAAATCGGTCATCAACGACGCATACATTACCGAGTGCAGCGCGGAGCTAATCGAAAAAGAAAAACCGATCTCTGCATGCGCTTTCTTGAAGACGAGTCGCCTCGTCATCAATATGTAAAACTTGAGGAAATTGCGTGCGTAACGGAGCGTCACTTTAGAGATCGAGGAAGATTCCTATTTTTTTTTTTATTTTGCGCGCTTTTACTTTGTAGAGTATATGCGTGTTGTATATGTGAGAATTACGAGGCAAAGGTTCAGGGAGTGGAAGTTATGAAAATTTGAATTTTCGGTCAAGACTTTGAGAAATTGTTTTGAAACGGGTTTTAGATGTAATATGAGCGGTTTTGAATTTACCGTTATAGGTGATGCGAAACAGATTCGTACTTTCACTGAACTTTTTAGACAACATTTGAGATGTTGCGCGTGTCATTTTGTTGACTTTATTGCTCCTCTGATGTATTCCAGAGTGAAGTCGTGCTGGTTTAGATATTATTTCTACATTCCAAAAGCAATTTTAGAATGACTTATGCTCGCGTATTTTTCTAACAGATGGCTATATTTAATTAAGTTTGTTATATTTAATTATATTTAGTTAAGTTTGTATCTTATTGTTCTATTATTAAGAGTTACGTCTAAAACCCCATTGTAATTTTCTCTCAAGGCCTCTAAATTACTAGAGCAGTAAACACGGCGGTCATCTAACCGAGCACCATTCAATAGGATAATACGGCCTCGACATAAGCAACGTTCCCGCAGGAACAAGCCAAAGTTGATAAAACTCCTATGAATTACCGCGACGCGCCACAAGACTTACGATCCATTAGGTGTTTTTTCCCCGCTTTTGCAGGAACGAAAAAAGAAGTACCCTTGCGTTCTCCGCCTCATCCTTTATTTATGAAGATGGACTTGCACCGCGCAGCTTGCCTTTATCACGCAAATATATGCACGCTTACTTACGCAGCGACAATATATCGAGCAAAAATAATATCCCACTTGTTTACAGCACTCGTAAAATGGCTGATCGGCACCCAACAGCTGCGGGACGCGAGATACTCGGGGACCAATTAAGACTCGCGATCCTTCCCGCGGATGCGCGCCTATGTACTCGCACACGCGGATAAGCAGATGCATCGCTTGTATAAACAGGCGCGAGATGACCGGAAGAGGCGTGCGTGCGATGAGCTTTGCGCGGGAGAGAACTAGCTGATGATTTAGCTGCTGCTACCTGCCGCTGATATCGGCGAATTCGATCTGATTGTGTATCGTATATTTTTTTTTCGACTTCTTTTCTTCGGCGTCTATATGTGTACAGAAGTGGGTCGCGTGTTTCGGCGTGCAATAATAGTCGCTTTTCCTTTTAAACGTATACTTGGAACACGATTGGGGTTAGCGTATAGCGGGTGAAAGCAACTTTATTAATTTATCGGTCGCCAGACGCTTTTTGCGCGCCGTCTTTAATCCAATGCTTTCGATCTGCTGTATATTCCAATGATACTTATATGAGTTATGGTTATAAAGAGAAATATTGTCGTATTAGAGTTGGGGGATATAAAGTGTATTATAATGCGTGTCTATAAATATCGCGACTCGCATGGATTTACTCGTGATATTCTGCACGATTATAGAATGGTATGCGCCGAAGACCGGTTCTTGAAATGCAGTTACATTTTATACTTGTACTTCTTTCAAAAGTTATATACGTGCGTAAGAATTTAAAAAGTGACAAAATGATAAACCTAGAATATTAATATCAATAAAGTTGTAGGCTGTTTATAAAAATCTTTCTCCAACGTGTAAATACAAAACTATTCATTAAACGATCGTACTAATCTTAAAAGATCGCGACTTAATCGAAAGGCTAATCCAGCGTGAAAAACTCCATCCTATCAATCTGGCATAAACAAACGAAAGAAAGGTGGAATATCTCATCCTTCCAAACGCTCATACAGTCGATAAATCAGATCTCTCGCAGCTTTCACATCTTCTCGATCGCTATATATAGCAGTGCATCGACCTCATCAATTCGTCGCTTCGTCCATTTAAATCCCTCCATCACCCAGCCAAAAAAAAGAAAGAAAAATCAAACCGTCCGATAAACGATCACGACGGGCCGAAAGAGAAACGACACTTTCGACGCATCTCGCCCCGAACAACCAGAAAGCAACGGTAGTCTCGACGATGAGCCGCACGCGGACATCCGATATCTCGTGCGCCGCGCCAGAGAAAACAAAAGTACCGCACTTAAGCGACTCGCTAAGCCGCAGTGCCGGCGCTCTCTTATACATCGTGCACACATACTTACGCGCGCGCGTGTATACATATTCGCGCTGGAGCTGCGACCACAACGGGTTCCGCTATCGTCCCACATTGTGTGGATATGTGTGGATATATGACGCACGTACGGTGCCGTTTCTTCCTCCTCCCTTCCTTCCTTCGATTCCCTCCGCAGCTTCTCTCTATACACGCCGGTTGTGGATGTGTAATAGCCGCCGCCGCCGCCGCTCTGTAAACACACCTTCCTTTATTTTCGCGAGCGAACGTCGATTCGCGGAAAGATCGATTCGTTTTTTTCGCTCTATTATCTCGTATATATATATATACTGTGTGTACCACTGTGCAATTGGGTTGATTGCAGTACTGTAGGTATATATATACATGGGAAAAATGCTTTCTAGGTTTGTGGTTTGTGCCGATCGCGCAGCTGGTAGTGGAATGCCGATTCTCCGTGCGATGATTAGTCTTGTTTGCTTGGGAGTTTGGGATACGATTGGCGGATTGTCCGAGGTTCGTCGTTTGCAAATTGTCGATTGGAAATTCGATTGTTGTGTACGTGATGCGTCGGTGCATTTTCGTAATCTGGACGCTCGGAAAGGAGCAATTGTATTATTGTAATTCTCGTACGTGAAAAAAAATTTACGCTTGTGGCTAATGACGTGTGTACTTTCAACGATTCGAAAACATTTAGCAACGTCTTACCACTTCTACACTTCATTTATCTTTGCGCATTGACATTTTTTTTTAAATAATAATGGTTGCAAAGCCGAGTGACATTAGTTAAAATCAATCGTGTTTCACGCAACACACACGCACACACACATACACATGGGATATGATCAAAACAAGCGAACGGATTTCCATTAAAATCAAATAAATATTTCTTCCAACCGTCGCGGGACAAGTCGGGTTCCGATTATCAAACAGTTACGACGGCGCGCAACGGCACATGCGCGAGCCGTATTACCACACGCGCGCGTGCAGCCATTCAGCCTCTCTTTCTCTCTCTCTCTGTTTCTCGTCCATAACATCTGCCTCCTTACCTCCTTATACACCCGTATATCTACAGAGCATTAATTACGATCCTCGCCACTCGTCTGCGCTCGCTCGGCGATTTTCCACGGATGTGCAGCGCGCAAGCATCACGCTGAGTCGTATATACAAGGGATTAGGGTACACGCGGAACGATTACCGATCGCTGCGGGCGATCGGCTTTTCATTTGGCTAAGTATATTTTCTGGGAACTCGATGCGATGTGCCTGCGCGTCTTGGAAGACGATTTGGAACGAGCGATCTTTCTCGAGCGAGCGAGTTTATGCGAAATGTATGTGTGTTACGTGCCGCGGTAGAGCATTTTTATTCGGATTTTACTTGGAAATTATCAAATCGAGCCTGAATTTGACTGCTGTTTCGGGATACAGTCTTGTTTCGACGTATTCGCGACGTCTTATACAACACGAATTTTTACTCTTCATTATCCCGATTATAGTTATTCAGAAGCGAGAAAATCGCTCCTATGACGTAACTCTTAAAGACATTCTAATCAGTTCCTGCTGTGGTGTTTGCTTTTTTGCCTTGGCTCAACAATTAAATTAATTTGCGGCTCGAATTGTAACTAGTATATATACGTGTTTCTTCCACAAGAGCAATTTTCAAGATAACCACATAGAGGAAGCACATTACCCATTTGAAATTCCACACCGGCGCAATTGATCAGCATTAGAGTATCGGCAATCTATATTATTCAACATCTCGTCGACCGCGCGATCTCCCATTTATTATCTTCGACCGCTGGAGCTATACATTATTAACTCCGAGTATATAACTCCATAACCAATCGCGATGTTTACAGCCTCGTACACTCCGCGAAATTCGAATTATATCCTTATCCCAGATATATGCACCAAAACTTTTTCGTCCGATCGCTGCAGCCAGCTTAGATTTACGGTAAAACGGCTACGGGGCGAAACCTTTCTTCGCTCACCAACTCGTCGTCGTTGTCGTTTCGTTGCCTTGATATACGACTCGGCGGTGATGCTCAGTTGTGTATACACACACAAGCAGCGAGATGTTGTGCACTGTACAAAAATGTGATTGGGAGGCTGTTAAATCAGAAATGGCGGACACAATCGTTGCGCGCGCTCGCGTTGAGCCAACGGGGCAAAACAGTTAGTTTTTACTGCAGCATCATTCATAGGCCCGCGTGCAGGCGCGCGTCCTCGCGAATACAAAAATGCGATTCGACGAATAGCGCCGGGTATATATATATGTGTGTGTGTGTAGCGGTTGACTATCGCTGTTATAATAGCGGTGGAGACATTGGCGATGAATACTTTGAGTGTGGTTTTTTTCTTCGGGGGGGAGGAAATCGGTGCGATCGTTGGACTGGATCTGATTTATCGGGGTTGTAAAAGTTTATGGTTTAATTGATGTCGAAGCGGTACAGGTTTTTGAGTGATTTGCGTGCTAAATGGAGTGGAGTATCTAGTTCAGCATATATATATAGAGCTGTTTAATAATTTTATGCCCTATTGTAATTCATGTGCTTGGAGCGTTAAAAGGAACGATGAACTAGGGTTTATTCGTGGATTGGTTGGATTGTTGAGTTCGAGTCGAATTTCATGAATCCGCGGTAACGGATTATATAATACTTCTTTGACGTGTAACTTTATTAAATTCGATTATGTTGTCTCGAAAAGAGATTGTCAATTGATTTCAGAAATACATTGGTTCTGGGGGTAAAAAAAATGATATCTTTCTCAAACGAGGGATAATATTTATATGCTCGTAAAAGGGAATGGGCGATTAGTGTAAAGATAATAAATCATTTTGACATGAATTAAACCAATATTTAGCTTGTGCTTATGATTTAGTAGAGGCTATAATGTACGTTATTGACCCTAGTATTAATGTGATTTTTTCCCACAATATTAAATCACATTTCTATGCCGTGTCCAAGTCAACTTAAATTCCAAAGAGTTATTAATGAAAGCAAATCCATCTAAAGAATCTGAGAACCCTCGAAAAGTCCATATTGTCATGTCTATATTACCGATACACGCAACCAGCAGCGTCACAAAACAGCCCCGCACCGTCTCTCCCTACACCTATACACACGCAATATCTAAACCCGCAATCGTCATCCGATCGAACCGCCGCCTAAAATCCAGAAGCAGCCAACAGTAGGCGGATAACACTTAGCATACGGTCCCAAACTCAACACAGGCACACATATATGCACACAGACTCGCATTTCTCAAAGGCAGCGGCAGCAGCAGCAGCAGCAGCAGCAGCAGAAGAGAGGAAGAAACATCGGGGGCCTAAGGTTCATTCAACTCTTCGAGCTGGTCTCTCTCTCTCTCTCTCTCTCTCTCTCTCTCTCTCGGTGTCTTGAAGGAGCATAAGCCGCCGTAGCCGCCGCAGAGCCGGTGCCGCCGAGAACTAACGGGGCCCAAGCGACGTCCTATAGAGCGCATGGGCTGGTCGCGGTGGGTACGACGCGACGACGACGAGGACGGACGGACGGGGCCCCTTTGCGCCGCCCAGCAGCAGCGGCACCAGCCAGCCAACGCACGGACCGAGAGAGCCGCGCTCCCGCGACCATAAGCACTTACTCAGTGAGCCGTGCGCTTCGAGTATACACCAACGTATAAACACGCGCTCGCGCGCTTCCGACCCAACCGCCGCACGCACGCACGCGATTTTTATCGCGATACGTTTGTTCTTTTCGCTCTCTCTCTCTCTCTCTCTCTCGCTCTCTCGGGGTCTAGCTTCTATCTATTTTTTTTTGGTTTGCTTTCGCGAGTATCGTTACGTCTTACGTTGTGCGAGTTAACGCGATTTAGCAGAGTTTTGGATTTTTCCGTGGTTTTTTTTTTTCTTAGTTTTTAGTTTCTAGAGCTGTCGGGTATATACGCGCGCACGGGAGTTTTAGTGTTCCGGGAGTGCGCGACATTTAATCGGGTGCGTCTAGAAGGGCGAATGTTCAGGTTTTTACAGGTGAGTCCTCTTTTTAAGGATACACGTATATATATATATCTGTTGCAAGGAAATTTTCCGCTAAATCAATCTAGAGATACGAGTCAGTTTCTTAAAAGCAACTATATCCGCTCGATCGTTGCACTTTATTATCATTATACAGCACTGCTCTTGTCGAGAATTCGATTCATCAAGAAAATGAAAAATCCAACAAACGCAATTTAAATCGTCGAAGAATGAGCGAAACGCGTTATATTGCTCTGCGCGTGCGGTAAAAAGCGTGCAGAAAAAACAAAAAAAAACTAATGTGCTCAAAGTCTTCGGCACACTTGTAACGGTACTATACCCTACAGATCTCGCGTGCGCGCAAGTCATCCCGCGCTACCAAATAGCTTCCCGATCCAAAGAACAAGCAAAACAATCAATTTGTACATTTCTCTTACGCTCGCCGCGCGTATGTTGCGTATACGCGATAAAAAAGTGTGTATCATCAAGCGTAAGAGTTAGTATATATCACGCTCGAGTCACTTTCACCAAATTAATCGAGCTTAGCGCGTTAAGCGAGGAAGTCGTACATGCATAAGCAGATAGTCGGTTCGATGAAGCGTGCGAATGAGAAAAGAGGAAGAGATGATCGAGCGAACGATGCTGGAATGTCGTGTGCACTCTATTGCTTTCGCGGTGAGATCTTGGATTAAAGAATACCTCGACCTCGATCCTCTATCTCTGTATATATCTCTATCTTTCTCTCGTGATTACAACCACCCCATTGTGTGCGCTGCTGCTCTTGAACTTGGACCGATTCGTCTGTACAGTCGGTCGATGAAAAAGTAAGAGTAATTTTTATTTTTTTTCATTCGAGAGCTGACTGTGTGTTGGCTATTGTGTAGTCTGGATGTTACGCTCGATGGGATGATGAATTGTTTGAATTTTTTTTTTTTGTTCTTTGGATGAGCAGTGGAGAACAAAGCTATACGTAGACCGCGAATGTAGCGATTTTTAGAAAAAACGTAGTTCTCGAGACGTCTATCTCGTGACTAAAAGTGATTTTCAACTTCTTTCAATTTCAATAAGCTATCGCAAACAAACAGTACTATAAAAAAATCATTAAAACTTGAAACTTTTCTCCTTTCGCACACAACGTTCTTCCTATTCTATCGAACACTTCCCTAAAAGTACATACATAAAACATAGCACCAAGCAAGAGATTCCCAAGGCAAATCCACGAGCAAGGAAGCTGCGGCGGTCAGGTATCCGGCAAGAGCCAATAGCGGCACCGAACGCGAGCTTCGCGGAATTAAACAGTTCGCCGTCCGTGCACAGCTCGGCGAATATATCCAGAACGGAATGCTAAAATTCCTCAGTCCCGAGTATGTATATATATACGCACTCAGAGGCCTCAGCGTTACGGACCGCAGCGGGTTGAATTTGTTCCGCCTGCGAGCGTCGTTCCGGAAAAAGAATATATAAGAATCCCCACCAGAAGATCATCCCAATGTATAAGAATAGTATAAGATCCCTATCTTTGGCGCATAATTAATATGGAAATTCCGTCCGTGATTTTTCGCCCAGGATATATATATCCCGCAAGAGCTTCGGTGCACGAGCAATCGACACACCGGCTTACACCTCTTTCTTCTTCTTACTTCGCGTACATGGCTTTTTCTATGTGTATGTATACTTGGGTTGCGCGGATCTTTATCTCGTTAGCGTAAGCTAGGCGTCCGTCCGCTGATCTGTAATTACGCGCGAGGGTTTTATTTTATTCTTATTTAATTGTCGATCCCGTGTACAATGTATACCGCGATTAGTGGTTTAATGTCTTACTTGAGTTTGATCGATATGTTGAGTATCTGTAAAAGTTTCTACTTGATTTTTTTTTTATATAGGTAAATGTTACTGTATTAACGCAAGTGCATAATGAGAGGTTAAGTTCAATGGCCAGCTTCGTGGTCGCGTGTACCGCAAGGTTGCAATCAAGTAGGTAGTCGACGTCGCGGCAACGATTTCTTTCTCGTTAATGACTTAAGTGCATTGGCTCTTGCTTTCGAGCTTCTAATGCGATTAGTGAATTTATTTGATAATTGGTTTCTCTTAATTTGTTGTTATTGTATCCCCAAAACTGTTCAAAGCTACTTACACTAACAGTATATTCGCATGCTCATTTTATTAATTGTTAACCATAAGAAATTAATTTTCAGTTTATTCGATCGGATGCATAAAAATATTATACAGTAAAATCTATAAGAATTTTTCCAACGACAATAAATGAGAATTTACAATTCTCAAAGCTGTCCTACTTACCGATCCCCAGCTCCGCGGAGAATTCTAAGGAGAAAAATGGCGTATAGCCGAGCTCGGGAAACAAATAATGTTATTTTGCACGAAATTCTTTGAGAGTCATTCAGAGGGTTCCGTTATAACAGCGTTTGCCGCGCGCGCGAAGCGCCGGTAACCGGAATAAACGATTCCTTAATGGTAATTGCCTGTCATCGCTGTAAAAAGGTGCCAAGTTCTCCTCTTGCCGTTTTCCTCGATTTATCAAATTAGATCGCGGCAGTTTAGCTTATCTCGGACTATTACTCCAGCTTAACGCATTTTTTATTAATGATTGTCATTTCTCAAGTCGAGTTTAATAGTCCGATGTGTATGTCTGTTTTAATTGAGAAATGGAAATATTTTGAGTAGTGGTTCATGCCTGTTTCGAGGTGTAAAGTTAGTTTGCTCATTTGACATGCATCATGAATTTCGAAGCATTGAATATTCATTGATGATCTTGTTCTTTTAGGAACGTTAACTCTCAACTAAAAGTAATGCGATTGTATTCATTCAACTACTGAGTAAGTTTTAATTCTCGATTCAGTTTTGACTCAAAATTGAACCTTAATTTTCAAAGTATACCAGTAGGTTTACGCACCAGTTTAATTACAAAACTTCTTTGTAAAAAATGAAGTCAAACCATTTAATAATAATTTTATAAAATAAGATTCACATCAAAAGAACGGTTTCGTTCGCAAAAACTAATTGACGCTTAAAGCAGAAAATAAGAATACAAAAAATATTTCTTAATTGTGTTCTCTTGCACGTGCGCTTATATCAAACAATGTAACGCGCATACACATAACGAAAAAAAGACCAGCAGTAACATGTCCTTAATAGGACTGAACTTCTGGAAAATGTAGATTACACTTGGCAAACGATGTAAATTTGTTCAGCTGTGTGTGTTTCTTGTTTCAGTAAATTAACTCTTGGGTAAATTGCTCGTCTTAATTAACGGTTCGCCTGTTCGCGGCTATACGCAGTAGTAAGGAACGCCATATGTTTATTTGCTTTGCTAAAACAAAACAAATGCAGATGAAGCTGTGCTTGCGGACGGCGTGTGCACTACGCGTTATATTTACATTATATTAGTCATTATCTTAGAATCGAGCAATTTGATTGTAATTTTTACATTGTAAGTTTTGTATAAGTATGGTAAAGTTCAAGTCCATACTCGAGGCTTCCGGATGAATTTGCGTCAAACGAGGTGTGTTACGTATAAGACTACCAAAAAGTGAAACTTTCTGCAGTCCCCATTTATTATATCCTGTTTTCGTGTGTGTGTGTAAGATGATTTCTCCTTGACGAATACTTTTAGAATATATATATACTTTGGCGAATAAAAGAAAAATATTCAAGACCAGCTTTCTTATTATGCCACACATCCTTTACGACACAGCTTTTCAGTACGTCTCGATCTCGATAATCTATTTATCTCTTAGAACAGCAGATCATTAGATTTAAGTGCAGGATAAGTTGTTTTAGGAGCTGTCAAAATGACACGTTATATCCTTCGGTTTGACGTCTACGATTTCATCTTGAAAAACTATCATAACGGATTAATCAACGCTTTCATCGATTTCCTTTTAATTAGTGATCCACATACATTTTAAAGTAGAAATATTTTATATTTTATTTAAATAAAATTCAATAATAAACTCTAACGAAAGAAAAAAAAAATTGTAATACAACAATCGAAATATCCTCATTAAAAATAAAAGAAAAATTGTACGCAATTCACCCAAGAGCATTTAAGTCTCGAAAGGAAGGAACGTTAGACCAACCAGCGCAACAACAAACAAAAAAAATAACAAAGCGAAAAACGATAGGCCGCGCGGGCAAGCAGTGATACACGAATGCATAATGCATGTTGAGCCAGCCAGCCATAGCCATAAGGAAATATCCCTTTCTCGCGCGCGCATTAAAATCCCCGCGTGCGCAGCGAGTTTCTTGCGCAGCTCGGCCTGTAGACAGCCGCAGCTCATCGCGGCTCGCGCTTAATAACAAGCTCCGATCCTCGCCCTTGCGCACGGGAACTCATCATCATCATCATCATCATCCGCACACACACACACATCCGCGCATGTACATTAATCGGTCTTATCTTGTCCCTATACACGAGTTTCGTATACACACACATACACGTGGAGGCTCGATAAAGATACCAGGGAGTTTATCGTGCGCGTCGAAAGTTGCGCGGCATGCAAAACTAGAACTCGAATGAGAGAAAGAAGAGGATGCTCGATGTGTGTGTGTGTGTTAGTGTATAATACCGTTAAGCCTGCACCGCATGTGCATGAGTGTCGAGGCAGCAGCTCTGCCTGTACGGGAGAAGGGAGAGAGAAAAAACAAAAGGAGCGCAACGGTAAAAGTCGCGGTGCGCCGCGGCGCCGCCGAGCGAAGGAGTGACTCTGATTGACGAGGGCGACAATTAAGTCATACCTCGCGGGAACAAAAAAAAAGTTGACGCCCCAGTCCGTTTCGGCAATGCTGCTTAGATTCCGATGGATCTTGTATTCTTCGAGACTCGTTAATTTTCTTAGTTCTGCCCCATCCAGATTTACATTGTCCGATAAAAGTGAATGATGTAACTTGTGTGCGGTTAGAGCAGTCAATCAAATTTGATTAAGCGCTCTAACGTGTGAACGTCAAATTAAAGATTGATAAGGGAGCCGAGTGATTTGTCAGTTGTCCCCTCGAGCTGATAACGCCATATCTTATTATTTTAAGACTCTCGAGTAACCAGCGAGATTCTATCTCCGCTATATCTGTTTCAAGAATTTCGCTCGATAAACATTACGTCGAGTAAAAGCCAGAATGCAGTTATATCGGCATCACGAATAGATAATTTATGCATAGATCTTCGTTTTGGAAAATCGTTACTCCGATGATTCAATCTATACAGCTCTTATCATAAATTCCATAATTTTCATTCAAAACTGTATATATGAATACGTTGCACAGAAATCGCGTATAGTTACATCACGATTCGCGTTTACATCGACAATGATTGCACTAAATTTATACGCAGAGCTTAACCGGTCTTAACCATGCTCTAATGTCCATTCTACTTAATTAAAATTACTGGTATATAAGGAGCTTAACTGCAGTCTCGCCATACCTTCAACTCCGTTCTATACTGTGCAAGAAAAAAGAAAGACATTCTTTCGCTGCAAACGCGCATTTTCAGCCGAGTTGAGGACGAAACAAAAACATTTCCTCGTGCGCCAGTCTCGCGATTGCTTATTCATCGTCGGCGGCTCCGATACACCGGAACCCCCATCCGCGAGGCAGTACTTAAGCCTATAGACAAATTGACGGCCGTAAAAATTCCTCAAGAGCCCGAATACTGTTTGCCGCCGCGGCTCGATTGGCTCGGTCTTTTGTTCGCGGCGTATAAGCCGCGCGCAGCCTTGTCCGCGCGACGACGAGTTCGAAAATCGCGCCATTCGCATTCGGCGCGCGAATCGATTTCCGAATGTGAGATATACGCGCGACGCGCGGTGATTGTTAAACGAAGCCGCCTCACTCGCTCGCTCGTCTGGTCCTTGATCCGCTAATGTCATGCACACTCGCCTACCCAAATGTTCTTTCGACACTCGGATTCCTAGCTTCTCTTTTTTTTTCCTGTGGTAGTGCTTGTATGGCTTGCTATGTAGTGGATACATGGACTGCAATTTTGCATAAGGGATTTCTATAGGTTATATATACATGGATGCCTTGATTGAGTTGGCTAAGATTTTTTTCCAGCGGGAAGTACAATTATGTGAATTTAAAATGCTTTACACGAGCTGCTATAAATAAAGTTCGTCATTCGTGAAATTAAAGCCGAAGACAATGTGACAATAAAAATGTTAAATGTCATCCGAGTTTGTATATTCAATTAGTTTATAATTGGATTTGATGGAATTATTTTCAAAAGCATGAAAAGGAAAATTTTGAGCTTATTGTTTCAAAAATAATCGATAAATAATATTTCTAACTGTAAAAAAACAATTTGTTTCGTTAATTTATGGAAATCCCAAGTACAGAAGCTCTAAATTAATTTACATTCCCGTTGAAGTAACTTCGGTTTCTAAATTAATTTACATTTTAAAACTAGGATTATTGCCAATGGAAAAAGCAAATTTCAATGGCAACAACAATCAATTCATAATTTCGAATTCAACGCGTATCTCGAACTTACACAATATGCAGATTTCGCATAACCCGTGAAATTTATACAGATCTGGCAAGATTCGTTTTCATTTTATGAACTGGTCCGGGCAATTTTTTTTGCCAATGAGCATGCAGAACGCATATTATGCGAGTTCTTTTGGGTAATCAGGTCGTGGGACCGAAAAAAATATGGCTAAATGTACAAAATTTCATCACACGTTCAAGTACATCGTACATACCCGAGTATCCAAAAGCAAGTCTCTGGTCCGTCCATTTGGGATTCACGTAGAAAAATGTTACTGGTAAAAGAACGTGACGCGAACGAGTTTTGTTGCACGATTGAGCAACATACGACTTCCAGCTGAAACCTCGACGATAGAGCGACTCGAACTTCACGTTCTATTGCAGCATTTGCGCCGCTGCAGCGTTTTCGTCTTTGATGCTTTACGCTACTCGTGGCCCCGGCAACGTATTTACGACGTCGAAACGCGTGTAAGTTCATTTATGACCGAGTTTCACGTATATTATGAACGAGCGAACGCGAATGAAAAGCGATGCGCGTGCCTCGTGTACACTTTCCTGAAACATGCGGCGAAACAGACTTGTCCTTTTGTTAAGGCACGATTATGTCAGGGATCTTTCTTAGTAAGTTACTATTCACGTGGTGAATCGCGAACGAGCCGAGTTGATTACCCTGGAAAGAAATATCAAATTATTAAAATGGATGGGCTTTAGAAGGTTTTTTTTTTTGTTTAAAAGTTTCTTATTGTACAGCAGATGGCTTATTACAATATCACTCTGAAATTTATAGATACAACTATTTTATTGGATATATAAAAGAGAAACTTCACAATGAACGTATTTTTCTATGAAACATTTTCATAGGAATCTTGTCTCCAGAAATATAAATGTTTTGTCTACAATATCTAATGAAAGATACGACAATAATTGTCTAGTTTTATTTATAAGATTTTCTAATACAATTAAACATAACACAAAAAACTTTAGCTTAAGGCTTTCACAGTCTTATTGAAAGAACCAAGCCATTTAATGAATAATAGTGAATAATAATGGGTTTCACTTTTTTGTTGCAGTGTGAAAATGCGGTTTAGGCTTGTGACCGTGGCGATCCTGCTCGCCGTAGCGAGCAGGGGAGATGGCAGACCGAGGGATCCTGGTAAGATTTCTTTTCTCGTTGCACTTAATTTACTATTTTACGATCTCGATGGCTGTCACGTATATACAAATAAAAACAATGTTAGATTATTATTTTCAGAAGTATTGAGATCAATTTACTTTTTGTACTATTTCAATTTTAAAAATTATTAAATGCAACTAAAACTTATTTGTGCCATACTTGATGCTTTTAGGATTTAACTGGAACTTTTTCAAACAGTGATAGCAAACTTTTTACTCCCTCCTATCTTTATCCTGTTATAAACCCATTACTACAGTTGTAACATCTGCACCGTGTAATTATAAAAAATTAGATCGCACACGGTACGCGCCCTATAAAATCACCACTTTTCATTTATTCGCTTCACCCATCACCTACTTGATTCGCAATTCAAATTCCACATCTTAGGCCAAAAAGTACCGCGATTATTTTCGATATCACTGCCCTTGTCTATAATTAGAAAATAGCCGACACACTCATCGTAACGTTAATAATCCATCGAGTAGCCGAGTCCCGTTAGCAAACTTATAAGGCCGATGTTGAGCCACGCGCGCGAGTCTCTTCGATCGTGAAACGTACACATGAGTATAAGCGTGACACCATCGTATATAAACATGCATACATACGCGTAAGAGCGTGATGCCGTTACGTCATTAAAAAATCTCACTCTCACGTTTATGGTCTTTCAGACCCGTTGGACAGCAGCAGCAGCAGCAGCAGCAGCTCGCAGGAAGTCATGGCAGCGAGTCTCGGAGCAGCCAACAGAAGCGGAAGTCCCGATAGCAGGTATATGATGACGATGACGAGGCGGAAAGCCTCGACCTCGCCCACGTCCAGTCGGAGACGCGATATCAGTATTACTAGCGCTAAGTTCGGTATTGGTAGTAGTAAGTCACGATGGTCGGCGCGTTCGATGTTCCCTGGTTTGAGCTTCGACAGCGGTACAAAGAATTACCTACCACTGGGCGCTTTGTCTTCCGCTGTTCCGCGTAGGCCAGTTATTCAAAAATCTAGCAGAACAATCAGTCGATCGATTGGCAGGAATGTGAACAATCGTAATCCAGTGTCGATTCCTCTGACTGTTTCACCTGAAATATTTACTCCTGTTCCTATTCCTGTATCAATACCGCGAAGAAATAAAGTTGAAGTTGTCAATTCGTCGTTTCACGATGCTCGAAAACTCTCATTTCTCCAAATACCCACACCCAAACCTATTCCTGTTTCAATATCCCAAAGTAGCGATAGTACAAATATGAATTTATCACCTCGTGCCAATCGAAAGATAACCTCGAGGAATCTTGTGCGAATAAAGCCACAGAAGCTCAAATCAGGGTATATCGTACGCAGAAACTCGACGGTTTTCAAGTCCAAACCGCCGATTGCGAATATTGTACAAGTCAAGAATTGGCCGAGCGAGGCGTTGCAAAACGTTCAGGACCTATTCAATTACGAGAAATACACATCTTTTAATGACGATGATATAAAGGATATAAATGCGGTAAATCCCTCCAATGAGGATATTAACGACATTAACCAGGTACACACAGAGAAGACATTGATACCAAATCGTCGCGAACCTTCGAATAAGAGCCCCAACGTTGAGCCACCATTACGCTGGTCAAAGATTCCTGTGGTCGAGGTCACTCCTGCAGCGGATGATCGTATAGATGTTGATTCAACGATGCAGATTGATAACTTCCTCGATCATTCGGGAAAGAATAAAATTAATTTGAAACATTCTCAGGCCTCATCTCAAGTTTCACAAAACACCGTTGTACATATACTAAATGCTGGATCACGAAAGCCAAATGTCACAGTCGATGAACCTACGAGCAACAATAAGAATAGCCAAACGAAAACAAGCAGTACCCGGCCACCCCAAAATGTTCACATTACATTTATGATGGATAAAGATGAATCAGCACCTGGGAATCAGACAATGGCTCAACAAAAACCGGCAGCCCAAATTTTAACAGATGCAGATTGCCCAACGATAATGATCAATTCTATTACTCAGATTAATAATACAATTCAAAGCAAAGAAGGTTGTACAGATCTTAATATTGTCATCAATTCACATGTTCTTAATACAAATGTATTCAAACCATCTCCTGCTACTCAAACATTGTCATCAGGAAATGCACCATCAGCTTCCAAAGATCCTTATTCCAGTGCTGTTGGCAGTCCATCTAACAATTATCAAAATAATGAGTTATCCAACAATTACCAAAGTAATTATAATGGTGGCTATAAAGATCCTGCAAATGAAATCCCGTCCGATCAATCTGCAGTTCCAGAGTCACCTGAATCAGAACCCGAAATATCAACATTTGAGGTTTTTCAGGGAACCCACATCAACTTAGGAAGTAGTCAGTCTACCGCAAATATTCCAAATGATACTGAAGACCAGGACTCTTCAGGAGTTCCAGGATCAGATGAATCAGCAGGTAATGACGCAGATGGCTCACCTCTGTCCGATCCAGAAGAAAGTGCCAATGATGTTGCGGGAACAAACCCGACAGGAAGCAATCCTGCAGATGACGTTGCTTCGAGTGCTACTGGAGATGCAGTGTCATCAAATCCATCTGCTGACGTTGGCCAATCTGTCGAGCCTGCCGCTGTAGCTGAAACTGGACAAGCAAATGATGCCCCAGGAGCCTTAACCTTGCCCAATGTTCCAAATATCCCTAATGTTCCTGGTCAGGTATCGAATTTAGCTAGCAATGTAGGCGATGGAAGTGGGGTAGGAAGCGGTGGGGACACAGCTTTGGCACCTGTTTCTGCAGTTGACGACGACGACGACGACGAAGATGACTTGATAGATGCAATATCACCTGTGACTCTTTTGGAATCGGTATCTTCGGCGTTTACTTACTTCAGTGTATTAAACCCAATAAATTACGGCATCTTTGGTATGGCTGTTGCACCTTTTGTTGCTTTTGCCGCTGGAATTGTAGGTGTGGCTGCCTTCTTATTTCCTTGGGCGATTCCAGGTGACTTGGGCTTAGCTCGTACTTGGAACGACAATGCCGATAAAGTAAGGATTAGATTCATCCCAAGCTTGCGAGATGTTGTTCAGAGCTCGATACACAAGTACAGGCATCTCAATGAATGGAAGGGTCGAAGAAGGAAGAGGAAGAGGAAGAGATGAATGGTTGCTGATTGAAGGAGCCAATTTGCATTTTTATAGTGTTCATACTTAGTGGAACGGGTATCCCACGACCCCTCGCGCGAGCGAAAGTAGTAAAGGTCAAGAGGGCGTTATTTTAGGACAGTAGATTTCTACCTTATTACACTAAATTTTGCATTTTGCTTGAAAGAATATGGTTGGAACGTGCAGGATTGTATCTTTGAAGCTTTCATGTTCAGTCTATTGTTTTATGTAAGCACTACGTAAGCGTAAAACCTAAGTTTTTCCAATATTAATTCAATTTTTAATATAACTTTAATTTTGCTTACGATTAGAAAGTAAGTGCTTTAAATTATGCGGACACGTAGAGATAATTTCAGTTATTAAAAGCTGTTTCTTTTAATTATTTGGGCACAGAATTGTTTCCAAAAAGTGTAATAAAATAATTATACAATATCATGAAAATTCATAAATTTAGTGGCATAGTGTAGATAATCTACTGTTTATTGCAATACTAAGAGTAGTTGTGGCAATTTGCTAATATTATTTAAAGTATTTTAATTATTAATTAGTTTAAATAAAACTGATCATATTATACTTTTTAAGTAGAAATGCATGCTTCATTTCAATTTCAGGGTATAATAATTATTTAATATAAGATTTTGGCTAGTAATTTATTTAAATTAGAGTAGTCAACGTATACATCTGCTTATATTTATGTACTTATTTCACTATTTATTTATGTATTCATACGTATTATACATAAAAAATGAGTACTTAAAAATTCATGTAGTAGCATTTAAGATTATTTATGATAAGTATATTCTAGATTTAAGAGGACTGATATTAAGCCTGGGCAAGGGAAAGTCCGTGCAATAAAGATTCAATAAAAAAATATATGATATGACGTTCTCAGTTTCAAATGATTATTAAATTATTAATAAGAATTTAGAAAATCTTATATTTTATATTATGTATTTTAATATAATCATTACGAGAAGTTGTACGATTTATTGATCACATTATAGCCTCTTCGTATATTATAAGAAATGATAAAATTTTATAAATACCTAACTTAAAAGATTACTAACATAATTTTGTATCATGAATAAAATATATAAAGCATGTTCATCAATGTTATTTCCTTGGTGTTAAGGTAACGGATTTCTACTATAATGACATTTGCGTATAAATTGAATTTTGTGAAATTCCGTAGTTTTAATGCATGATTCTTTTTTGCTATTCCTTTTCCTGATTCAATCCATCTCCTGTAGTACCTTGAGTGTGGAAAAATAAAAGAACCATTATCTCGAAACAATCGATCAGTAGCGTACGTGTCACCCATTCTAATAAGAGAAAACAAGCTTCGTCTTTCAACATTGTGAAGTTTCTTGATGAGCATTTGATTTACTCATTCATCTTTCATCTTTCATCTGAAAATGCATACTTACTGCACAAAATACTCGAAATGTGTGCGAAACCATTGTTATAATCAGAAATATTCTTAATGTTTTCTAATAATTTAGACAATTTCTTGAATAGTTCATCTTTAATATTGAACTTTAAAATTTAGCAAATAGTACATTATGACACAGCATTTTATCGCACAAGACCAGGCGAAGGTGCGATTTTTGGTTTAGAGTGCGATAAAAATAATTCTAAAATATTTTTTTTCTATAAAAACGACTAAGTAGTAACATAATTACATTTTAACATTTTCCATCGCAACTATAAGATTGAATTACTTTTTGTCTGCTCTAATCTCTTATTGTTGTAGCAATTTTTATTTTTATTTCAATTCTTAATACCACAATATTCAATTCTGTTTTTTTAACTGGTTTTTATTACTTATCTAATTTTCTTAATTAAATTTATTTTCTTAATCTAACGTAGATTATTTATTAGGCCCAGCATTTTGAGCCAAAATTGGCGTGATTCTTCTATACTATCATAGAAATTTTATAAAGTTTTTAACCAGTTTATTAAACAGGGTTCTTGAAAATTATATAATAAGACTTTGATGATCACTTTATCCAGGATTATATTTTAATATGACCCTTTTCTAGGTATATTATTCATCTATTTTACTACGTCATTACAATATTATTTATATCGCTTGTTTTGAAACGATGTTGTTAAATGATTTGAATATAGCAAGCGGACCGTGGAAATACATTCAAATCATTTGCCGATATTGTTGTAAAAATGTACCTTGAAAAGGATCATATGAAAACAACCGAAATGTTGACAAAATATTAATAAAATCCTGAGTTGAGAAACCATCAAGTCTATCAATTACCTGCCGATTTATGTGATCTGATTATTTATTTAATTAATTATTCATAATTTTTAAGGATAGTAAGTAGTATCAAGGATATTTGTAAATATCTACATTTTTTAAATAATATATTCGTAGGTGGAGTCAATTTTAATTTGTTAATCTTTTCCAAAAAAATTAAATGCTATTTTGATTAGAGACGATACACGAGATTTCCAAAAACTTTGCAAAAGAATAGTGTGAGTTTTTTAAAAAAAAATTAAAATATTATTAGAATTAATCTTTTAGACCATTAGTCGGCTGACATCTTGAAGAGGCATGTTGCACCTACGAGATAGTTGTATATATGGAGTTTGGTCGAAGAACCTATCAATTTTAGATATATTCTTTATTAGGATTTGCGCACCTGTTTCTAGGCAACCCACTACTCAGGCAGCTGTAGACTATAATGTATCTGCTATAGTATAAGGGGGGAACGATGTGTTCTATGACATCAGTGTATAGTTGTAACGAAAAATATTGATACATGAAAAATTGGTTCGTGTGACTTTATCTTTATAGGTTATTGATGGAAAATATATTTAATTGTTGAATTGTAATTTTCCAGTAGTCCATAGAGCGCACTAATTACTTTCAATGCAAAAACTTTTTTTTTATGTTTTATAAAAGATTTTAAGGAAAATAATGATCTTTACTTTCGTAATATGTAAATTGATAGGTAGTAGTTTCAATATAAAACTTTTAAAAATTGAATCGGAATGAAGGGATAATTAATAGAATAATTTTTTTGTGTAAAAGTTGCAGGTTATGTGAAACACACTTATGATAATAAAAATTAAGAAATAAATTCTATCAACTCAAAACTTTTTGGGGCAATCTAATGTATATAGTACTATCAATTTGTGTTCATTTAATATTTTTCAGGTAACGTATAATATAATAGTTGAAATAAAAGGTGCGCTAAAACACCCACTGCGTCACATTCTCCCGTTCTCCCCTAAACGTGCATACTTTTTTAGCGAATTGAAAACTGCTAAAGAGTCATTAATATTAGATAAAATTATAATTTGACTATTTAGTAATATTTAATCATCGTAATTTATCGATAATTAGAGAATGTTCACCAAAGAAATTCTGTGGACTACAGACAATTGGGCACAACTCGAAAAATGTTATAATAATTAACCTCCAGGCGGCCGGGATTTAAGAAAGAGATAAAATAAAATTTTGAAGAATATTTTGCCTACAAATGATCTTTAATGGACCCCACATATGGGTCGACCAAAATGGTGGCCAGATCTGACCCTTCCCGGCCAGGAAGGTTTTGGGAGTATACATTTTTTTTTTTGAGAATTTTGGCATTTAGTAATATTTTGAGCATTCAATCACTATACAACGTACATTTGACCTGTACTTAGAAAAACTAGGTATTTCGGCAAGCCTTTCGAAAACCAGAAAATTTATAATAAATTTTGTATTCGACCCTTCAAGGATCCCTGAATTAGTAATATATTTCCTAATAGCGAAGAAACTGCTTGTACAGTAGGCCTAATGTACAGTTTGATTGTTTTACAATTTTATCTAAATTAGGTTCAGCTCAAGGTTGATTGGATTAGTGGCCATATCTGACCCTTCCCGGCCGCCTGGAGGTTAAAATTAAACAAAATAAGTATGATACGGAAATTCTGTGGATACAGAGAGTTGTAAAAAAAAGTCAAAAAATATTGAAATATTAAAAACTGGAAAATACCCTAAATAGAGGTATTAAGCTTCTGAATTAAAATCTTCATCTAATAAGATTTATGGTAACAGTTCTTTGATAAATTATTTTACGAAAACTATTAATTGGTAATATTTTGGTTTATTTTTCTAATATGCCATTTGATTATTAAATCGCAAATCATGTAAGAGTACATGAAATTTAATCTAATTCAATTTTTCTAAATATTAGAATATACATATGGTTAAATAGTTTTGATAAGAAACGTTAAATGTTTTCAAATTTACTTATTATTTATATATTTACAGGTCACATCAACATCGCGAGACAAAGGACATCCAGAATATGGACCAGTCGCTTCGTACCGTTGCGACGCAGTTATTAAATGCTACAGCGAAGCGGGATGATCTCGTAAGGATACCCGAAGAGAAGATTGTGACGATCGAAACTCCGATGCAGGTCGTTCATATCTCCACTCGAGTTGAAGATGCAGTCAGCGAACTTAACAGTGGCAACGAGGACGATTCAGCTAAAATGAAGTTTGGCATACCTGTAAATTCGAAATTTGGACACTTTGAAATGTCAAATCCAGGTCATGCAATGGCCTTAACCGAGGAGGAAATTGAACGTGAGATGGCATCAGCGACGACTACAGGCCAAAAGCATCAACCTACGACAGCCAGTATGCTTTCAACATGGATTCAACTATATCCTCCTGCAACAACAACTGAAAGCAATAATGTCTCTGAGGTCAAAAATGATATTCAAAGCAACCAAATACCTTCCACGACTAGCACAAAATTACCAACGAGTATTGTTAAGCAAAGTACCGCTAATACCAAACCAAACCGAAAGACTGAGACAAAACAAACGACCATACCCATAGACAAATCTACTGAACCATCAATTTCCACTACCAAAGCTGTAAAGAATTCGTCTTCGAGCGCTACTTCAAATTTTGTTAAAATAAGTACCACTTTATCACCAACGTCGCTTGAAAATGACATTGAAGGAAGTCAATCAACAGAAAAGAAGCCACAGAATCATCGTACTACAGCTTCTACATCAACGAAGTCAACAGCAACTACAAAAAAACCTGCTAAAAGTACCACAATAAAACCAAAAATTACAACATTGAAGAATTCCACAACCAAGCCACCAAAGAGTAATAACTCCGGAAACAGACCAAAACCTTTTCCCACTAGACGACCGGTTGGAAATAAGAACGAGAATGTCACAAGCACATCGAAGATCGAAAAGGTGACTCTCAAACCTGTTATGACGTCACCCCAAAATCGTACGGAAAGCACCGAAAAACCGCTTTTCATTACCAAGATTAAAGCGTCTCTATTGACAGAAGCGCAAAAGCAACCCACTACAACCTCTACAACTGCAAAACCTGTACCGACAATTATATCTAAATCGAACTTTTCTAATACGGAGGCCACTAACACAAAAGTACCAAGTCCCACTAGAGTTAATAATATTTTGAAAGTTCACTTGAAAAAACCAATTGACGATACGACAAAAATTGAAATTCAGCCTATCCGTGTGAATCCGCCAGTTTTGACTATTGAAAAAATCGAGGATTCTAGCTTAGATCAGAAGATCGATAAAGAGAATCAAGAGATCTTGGAGAACTCTAAAATAGACGTGAAATTTGATTTTAACCCTGAATACTCCAATGACGAGGTGCAAGCGTCTTCAACTGAAAGTAGCTCTTCATCTACGACTACGACTAAGAGACGTCGTCCATCAAATAAGCGTAAGAAGAATAAGAATCGTCGTCGGAATAAGACCACTACTACTACGACAACATTACCTACGCCAACTAATGTCTCTACAGATGATGATGATGATACAATAACTCTTACTTCTCTCGACGACGCACTTCAACTGACAGGAATACAGGAATCGAAAATTGAGCCAGAATCTAAGGCTCCACCCAAGAAAAAGAAACCCAATCAAAACACACAGATTCAAAAACCAATAGGGACTCAAATTTATAATTTCCTTAGTCGCGAAGTAATGCCCAGCGTTGGTGTCATGTCGCTCGTAGGTTTAGGTCTTGGATTAGCTTCGTACTTCTTGTATCCATTCGGTGGTGTAATTGCCCGTAGGAACTATGAAGTTGAACCTAACTACAAATATAACCTGGATGAGTACGGTGGCAATTATGGTTTAAGCGAGGAAGAAGTTCTGTCCAAGGTCTATTCAGGTATGACAGGCGGTCAACATCACGAAACAAAATATAATGCAGCCAATCCATCAGGTGAGAAGAACCCCAATTACTACAGATACGGTGGAGCGGAACAACCCCAACAACGACAACAGCAACAACCAACGAGGTATCCAACATCTGTTACTAAGAATCAAGGAAATCGTGTACTCTATAGGCCTGTAGAGACAACTTCTTATGATCTTAATTATCGGAATACCGAATTCAAATATCCCGACGTACCGACCACTCCAAACTATTATGAGCGTCAGCGTCAAAAACAGCATTCATCCGATTTTATGTCGACGATCGGTAAGGTAGAACTCGGTAACAACAGACAATTCGTCGTCGGTAACATACCGAAGGAGTACTCGAGTGAGGAAGTCGATAAGACACCGCCAGCACAGGATATGTTACCGATGTCAGATAAGGTAGATCAAAATGTACAGTATCAAGCAGACCAAGGCTACGCTGAAGAGAATTCGCCGGTATCACCTCTAACGGCTCCTGCCTTGGAGAGTTTGGGGAATCCCGCGGCTTTGGTCTCGAAAGTCGACGAGGAGCAGCCCGCCGAGGTCTACGAAGAAATAGAGATTACCCCAACTGCGGTAGCTGTGGAACACGGCCCCAGATCACTGAGAACGTCAAACGAGGCTTCGAAAATCGCCATTGAGAGCCCGAAATTGATTCGTCGAAGAAGAAGTATTCTACCAGATATCGCTGGTTCGTTCTTACCACTCGCGATTCCAAGGTTCAAAACATCAAGGATTGAAAGAAGCTCGGTAATTCAGGTGATCCCGTCGAAGAGCGAAATTGAGAAGGAGAAGAAAGAGGAGGCGGAGGAAGAGGATCTGAGCAACGAGATATTGGATATCATCGACGATGCATTACCTGGAAAATCGGATAAGCATAAGACAAGATACGATGTCTTATCGGGAAGTGCATCCTCGACTAAGCAGCATACAGTACTGAACTCAGTTAAGGATAAGATCAGCACTTCTACAACCACGACTGCAAATAGCGCGAGCAGGTGAATATTACTATCGAATTATCAATTTCTCTTTATCATTATTTTATATTTTTTATCATTATTTTAATATAATGTTTGCTCATTTGCGACAGCACGACGAGGAGTACAACGACGGTAAGCGATGACACAGCGAAACAGGCACCTTCTTCGACAACGACGACATCAACGACGACGACAACGACGGAGGAGGCTCCAACCGAGCCCGATTTCACAGATCTAGGTGAAACGACGCTGGATTGGCAGGAAAATCTCCAAACTACAGCCAAACCAAGTCCACCAACGTCGAATGCTATGGACATTTTTGGCATTGCCAAAAAGATAGCGCAGGTCAAGCTGAGACTTGGTCTCACGATTCTGCGACATGCGAGTGAAGGGTTCGCTAGGTACATCAGTCACATCCAGAAGAGATTCAACGGGGAAGAATGAATGATTTCGGATTCGCGACGACTGCTTTCGTTTTAAGCGTCGCATCAATTGGTTGATTGATTCATTGGTCAGTCGATCGATTGGCTTATCGGTTCATCAGTCTATTCAATAGGGCTATTAAGTTTGTCGTTGGTTTAGCTTTAACTGAATTATTGAAACAATTATCCAGAAAAACCAGTATAAAAAAAATTATTAAAAAATAATAATTTATATCTTTCATAGGATTATTGTTAAAAAATTTAAATTTCTTTCAATAGCTTGATAGAATTCAAAGTAATAATTAGTTCCATCAAAACAAAGCCCTATTCAATACCAACCGATATCAAATACGATAAAGCAATTGATTAGTTAATTATTAATCGCAAATAATTAATTAGTTGATACAAGCTTGGCAAAATTATTAAAAAAGTATTATAAAACGTTTTTGAATTAAGATCATAAATTAAATTAAGTATTACTTATAAATTCTTAAAGAAATAAGATTATTAGCGTTCAATTCTTGATAGTAACGCATTTTAAAGAAATTTTTCATATGTTTGGATGCAATGCTACTAAACAAATATTATACTCGAAGAATTTAGGGTTGCACTAAAGATAAACTCGACAAATTAAAGTGGGTAGTATGGGTTGAAGGTTATTTTTTTACATGTTCGAGTATAATCTTTGCACAACTCTGAATGTTAAAGATTGATTGTATAGTAATTTAAGTAGATTAAGCAAATACTTCGTGTAACTCGAAAAATAGTCAGAAGAAACAATTGATTCATTATTCCACGAAATTTTGCCTTTTTTTATAAGTATTATAGAAAATTTATCGAACGTGATAAAAAATGTTTTATTTAATAAAATGAGTTTTTTCTGACTGTTTAAAATTATAACAGTGAAGAGCAATCATGAGTCCATTTATAGTCACTTCTTCTTTCGTATGAATGAGTAACTGGAAATTAATACGATATTATGTAAATATATCAACGCAAGTTTGCTAGAAATTCATTTTATTCTTTTTTTCACACACAAAATGCTTTTTTATAGTCTGATCACTACATTGTTAATAAATAATACGATATAAATAATATATATTATTATAAATAAGTGATAAATAAAACAATATGTGTTGTGAACTTGATATCCAAATGTATCAATAAAGAGTATAAAAAAAACGAGTGAAAAGTCTTAAACAATGGAAGCTAACTGATTAAATATTAACACTTAAGCTTTGGACGCTGCTGGATAGTTTTGCCTTTTCTGACTATTTACAAACAGAAAATAGATATTTTGAACTATTTTATAGAAATTGAGTGATCGCAGAAAACAAAGATTATAAAATATGTTTCGTAAAAATGTTGCATTGAAATGTTAATTTTGAAGAGATAATAATTGATTCATATAGAAAAGTATGCAATGATGTGATGAAATGTATGGTTTTGCACTTTTATCATGAGCACAGTAATTATTTATTACATGAAAAAAAATCTTTGTTTTGCAGTTCATTCTAAGAATATTTACTATTTACTGCCGCAAAAGCACAAATTTGAGCCTTAAAGTTTTTTGATAAAATCAAGACCAAGAACTTTGAGTCAATAAGTATGGCGCGTCAAAATATTAATCAATAACAATAAATACATCATAAATATTATTTCATTAGTATAACATTACTCTGTTCATCGTTGATAAACACTATAATAAATAACTAAAGTTATGTTATTTTCAAATACATATTTTTCGACAAATGATGATTATCCAATCACGATTACTGTTCACATAAACTAATATTTCTCTGCGTCTACTCTCTCAATATAGTTTCAATTTACTCGACTAACCATTAGTATTTAGTCATTCAAAATAACAGTATTTAGTCATTCAAAATAAATTGTATTATTTAATATGTATTCTAGCTACATACCATTTATATCATTGAATGCGCTAAAAGCTGTTAGGAAAGTAATGGTCCTAAAATAAATCGCTTCTGCAGATACCTAATTTACCGGTGCTTTCATCTTCATTATTGATTCGAACAAACGATACAGACTCCGACAAAACTACCAATTACAAGTAATCGTAAAGTACGAAACAAATAAATAGTCAAACTAAAGATAGATTCGTTAAAAACTATATCATAGTCTCTCTTCCCCACACACTATCGCAGAACACGGTGCTCGAAGAAAAAAAAGAAAAAAAAAAACAGATATCAGATTCTCTTTCCCTGTGCGTCCTTGTCGAAAAGCTCTTGGGGCAGCCTAAGGTACGAGGCGCGTGGCTCGTCCTCCTCCAGCGAGCGCTTCTTCCTCCTGCCGAGCATCATCGGTATCATCATGGCCATCGTCGCCGGCAGCATGCCAGCGCCTACGGCCGCCAACACGGCGGAGCTCGACGCCGAGCCCGACGCCACGGTATTGCGGATCGGTCTTCGGTTCAGCAGTATACTCGTGGCCAGGGGCGTTCGATGAGTCGTCGCTTTGTTCTTAACGTTCCTGTTGCCGTTCGTCTTCTCCATCTCGTATTCCTTCTGGCTCTGGTCGACGGTTTTGAAGGTGCGCTCGACCTCGAGGAGGCCGCCGTGCGAGGTCGTCGTGTTGGTGCCGTTTATCGACGGCAGCACCGTTAGTCTGACCTGTGTGCCGAGGCAGAGGGTTTTTGTTTTTCGTTTATGAATTGTGGACTGTTTGTCCACGTTCGGATACCGGCCACGCGAGAAGTAAGATCGTTTGGAGAAATGCAGTGTATCTTAATTCTTACGCGCTGGTACCAGTGGCTGATGTTGCAAAGAGCGGTTATATATATATATTTTTGCTCTGCTTTTCTTTTAACCATCATGCTTATTGTTAGGTACGTGCAATATTATATATCTCTTTTTCCGAATAAATTGTGAATCTCAGTGGTTCTATACGTGCAATAAGAGCGTGACAAATATCGACTCTTTTGTATATGTCCAGCCCCACAATGCTATGTATTGTATTCCGTTACGTCAATTGTAATGGATTGATATCTGCCCCACGGTTATTTTTACTGTTATTCAAATGCGTATTCTACAGAAGAAAGTTCTTTTCATCAAGTCTAGTTCTACTATTATGTATGAATTGTTTGGACACCAGAGGGAATGTTATTGCTGGAAATTAAATTAAAGTTTTATTTTTCTTTCTAATTTTTTTTTCTGTGAGATCGTTAATGGATCATCCATGGTTTCATGCACCATAAAGGAACGTTATTTGCATTCGACTACTTAAGAGTATTGTTAGTTGCTTGAAAGGACTTTCAAATAAAAAACATAGTAATAAAAAAAAAAAAAACAAGAACTATATGTGCACAAAAGTTTGTAAATTATACGTCTTTTTTTCAACACTTACATAAACACTCTTTATTGTGCATATTAACTTTTCGCGCTTAGGAAAATGTGTGGCGCCTAGAACTTTTTTCAGAAAAATAAAAATTATTGCACTTTTTGCTACGAGTAGATGAATATTTGTTCATAAAGTCAGGTCTTAACGTAAATCTTCAACGATCCAATCCCGATTATTACTTCACTACCCCTAGGTCACGGATTTAAGGTAATGGAAAAATCACTTGTAACCGATATCGTTGAAAGTTATTCATTGTTCATCCGTATAAAATCAACCCCCCAATAAATATAGAGTTTAATAAAGTCTCATCATTATCTTTTGCAATGACCTTTTTGCACAAGATCACTTTGGTACGCAGCGATCAATGAAGAACAAATCCCCGGTAGCATCGGACAAAAAATGAAAAACAAATCAGAAAAATAATAAGAAATCAGCAAAAGGGCAGATTCGAGAGTCCTTCCAAACCAAGATCTACGGACACCATCATCTCACCTGCCTTTTCGAGGTCACGGCGGGCACGTGTTCCTCCTCGGCGCTGGTGCTCCCGAGCTTCTTGCTCTTGGCCCCGTTGGCATTGGCGTTGACGAGGGCGTCGAGCTTGATGGAGCGCTGTCTGGACTTGGAGTAGCCGCGATTGGTCGACAGGAGGACCCACTGTCCGTCGCCGCTCGACGGATGATTCAAGGGATGATCGTTGGCCGTCGGGTACTTGTAGTGCGAGAAGTGCGGCCTCTCGTAGTAGCCGTCGTCGAGGCCGCTGTTCGGACGATTGTACTTGTTCGGGCTGCTGCTGCTCGGGAAGTCGTTGCGGTCGTGCCAGCCGCCTGGCTCGCTCACGTAGCTCTCGGTGTGGTGGGTGTAGCTCGGTCTGCTGGTGGCGAGTGCGCGTTTAGGATAGTTGGTTCGCGGTGCTTGATTGGGGGGGGGAATCGAACCAAGGATAATGCGAAAATCGTCGTTGCTTGACTCGATGCGTTAGTTTACTTTCTTCATTGTTTGTTTTGAATTGTATAGAACTTGGATAGATCTTTTAATAAAGTCATTATTTGCACGAGAGTAGAGAATTAGAAAATGGTAAACCTGACTAAATACATCGTCCTATCACAATCGTCTGCTACTACTTACACAGATACTTTACCTTTAATAATTTTCTGTTTATTATTTTTCAATCCAAAATAATTTAAATTCAAAATATGCAATAGCGATTCAACATCAGCAGATGATAGACAATATGCCTTCACTAAATTACTTTTGTTAATTTATTAAAAAAAATAAATTCAACCATCAAATATAAAGAAAAAATTCGAAATTCTCGGTCGAATGTTTACCTCTGTCCAGGTCTATCCCAATGATTGCTGGGGAAGTTAGGTGGGCCATTATCGGTGATGATATCAGAGGGATGAGAGGAGTCACCGTACCGATCCCAGGATGGATTCTCGGGTGGCCACTTCTGAGCTTGGCTTGGATTGTCCTCGTACTTGTCGATCGCGGGATAGGATGGACGATCCTGTTGGCCAGGACGCGGCCGTTCTTGCGAGTACCAAGGCTTGTTCGATGCTGCCGGTGAACTGTCGGACCAGTGTGGTTTTGTCAATTTGTTTTGCCTGGAAGAACAAAGGAATTAAATCACTAGAAATAAAGATCTGTTGAGTCAAAATTGTAAAACAAACTCAAGGATTATTTTAATACGTCTTATTTAATTGCTTTTTAGACTTGAAATGCCATTTTTATTGAAGGTGAATAAAAATGATAGTTTCGAAAGTGAAGTATTTTTCTATCATGGGATCATCAACTTTCGATTTATGCTAACGATACTGTGAAACTGTGTTTGGCATACTGGAAAATTGCATGCTGCATTACTATCAATGCGGGCTGCGTTGCATTACAATTTTAAATAAGCAATGATGAGCTAGTCATTTTAATACTTAGAATGATATGTACTTTGAGCAATATTTTAGATAAGTTTAT
>UELU01143613.1:242317-292771 GCA_900490025.1 Megastigmus dorsalis
AAACTGTGTTTGGCATACTGGAAAATTGCATGCTGCATTACTATCAATGCGGGCTGCGTTGCATTACAATTTTAAATAAGCAATGATGAGCTAGTCATTTTAATACTTAGAATGATATGTACTTTGAGCAATATTTTAGATAAGTTTATACAAAAACTTATTTACACTTTGCAATATTGTTTTGCAAATAATGAATTAGATTTTGTAAATTAAATATATATATTCGATTACTTTTTTATGGTTATTTTAGAATCGAGTTGAAGATGTTATTATAACGACTGAAAAGACTGATGCTCCGGTAAGCAGGACCGATTGGAAAAACTACTTTTTGTACTCATTTCTTCACTTCAATGAGCAAAAACAATGAAATACAGCCAAACACGATCAACTGTCTCAAACTACATTATTTTCATTGAACAAGCATTGACTTGGAACTATAAAATCAGGAATATAAGGAAGTTTTTCGTGGAAAAGTACAAAACCTACATCGTCACTTAGACAATAAAAAAATAAATAAAGTTTAAAAAATGGACTCCCTTACATGATGGGAAAGTTGAAAAAAATTGATTGAAAAGCGGCTCGTTCTGTAATCGTCTGTTTCTACTTCCACGTAACAAGTATCTATTTTCAAAACATTTCCCGCCAAGTAAGGGGGTTTAATGGTTTTTGTGACTTAAACGTCTTTTTATACTTCAAATGATGGTGCAAATATCGTACTTTACCCTTTTAATATCAATAGAGGAACCAGTGTAAGCCTCCCTTTTAAAACTACATTTTTTTTTTTATAAATTTTGCTGATTGGAACAGTACATTACATTAATCCACCTCCCAAAGAATACATCGCCGAAAAGTAATTCGTTCTCACCATGGTTTAGGATTGCTTTCGTAACTGGGAGGTCTCGACGGGAAGTCCGAGTTCCAGGGCGGTTTGTTGAAGCTCGGCTTGTCCCAAGGCTTGGAGTCTGGCCAAGGTCCCTGAGTCGTCGGATTCGCCTGCCACTTGGAGATCTTGCTCTTCGACCAGGGTATCGCGTCCAGGGTCACCCAACCGCTGTTTCTGTCCTCGCCGTGCGAATTGCCGCTGTAGAACTTGTGCCTCTTTACGGTGTCGTTTAGCGGCGACTGCATCGTCAATCGATGCGCGACCAGGTGCATGGAAAGCAAAGAAAAATGCAAGGGATGATGGAAATACGCTTTGAGAAACATCGGTATGAATTAAAATGTTTAGGCAACGAAAGCGATTCAATGTGAAAAAAAAAAAGATTAAGTACAATATTGGGGTCATGTTCCGATTGTTCAAGCTTTAGCAAGCCATCGGAAAATTCATGGGAACGAAGCGATCATTCGCACGGATCGAGCAATATCTTCGCTAAAACAGTGTAGCTTGAAATTAGTACCTAATATCCGTTCATGCGGTTTTCGCGTTATACCCAGACACGCCTATAGCAATCACTCCCAGCTCGTCCGAGAGAACAATCACTATTCTTTTTCTATGAATACATTACGAGATGTATCCATACAATGCTTTCTACTTTCTTCTATTCCAGGCACTGACTCGTGTAAACTAGTATAATGCTTTAATATAAATTTAAATGACGCGAGTGTCTGTAGAATATCTTGTATCAATTCTACTCAAAGTACCTATATTCTCATTTCTATATTGGATAAAAAGCATCGGGGAATAAAACGCGCAAAAAGTAAGTAAATCCTTTTATATAACGGTATGCATGTATCGCTTATCATTTCAACGTATGACTTACGAGTGATTTTCAAAGGGGGCCCCAATCGATGCCGTATAATCCGACGAGAAAATTACAGCCTTTATATGTACAGATACATATCGATTGTACTTATCTCGGAATCGCTGCCAGATACAAAATAAATAGTCACGAGTGCATAAAAGGGCATGCATCGCAATTTATCCAGCCCCGAGACTTACAACTACGATAAATTAAAGGAGGTGCACAAAGAGGAGCTTATCGCAACAACTTATCGACTTGTCTCTCGAGGGGTAATATTAAAGCGGCCGCTTGCACAAGTATCAGTTCCTTATATGCAAAATTGTTCAATCGCTTCGCGTTCCTATAGGCGCTCGCTCGCGGAATTCGCAACAAAAAAGAAAAAAAAAGCAAATTAAGGGGGGGATCTGAGATTCACTCACCGTAACGTCGCGAAAGCCGCCCATCTCTGTACCGTTCCTCTCGCTCGTCTCGCCGCCGCCGTTGTGCACCAGCTCGAGATCCTGGCCATCCTGCTGGATCCTCGAGTCGTCGGCGTAGGAGGCCGGGGCAACGGGTCTCTCGGTTGTCCGCTTCATCTTACTGGCGTACTCCTCGAGGAAGCGATTGAGCACGTCGGGATCGAAGCCGGGATCGTGACGGGTTGTGCCGGCTTGTGTCGAGGCGGCATCGAAGGAGCGACGATTTGGCGGTATTGCGGGACGATCCCGCTTTATGTAGAAGCGGGAGGGTAGGCCGCTGTTGCTGCTGTCGGCTCTGGTCGCGACGACTGACAGGGCCAGCAGCAGCAAACACACTGCTCCTTTTGGCAGCATGGTCTGAAACAGAATTTCGTGGGATTAGTGGCTTGTTTTTTTTCTTTTTTTTTGTTTTGCTTTTGAGTAAGTTGGTTTGCAAGGGTTTTTATTTTTTCGATTCGTTTGTCAATCGATTTGTAAGAGTTTGATTCTACCGTTTTGGTTTAAATCTGTTTATGTTATTGTACCGTTATCGGTTAATTCAGCGGTTTCTCATCATTTTGATATTCCACACATACAACTTCGTTATATATCGTCTGGAACTAACAACAAAGATAGCACAGCATTTATTCCGGTGGCCGATAAAGTTTTAATAGTCTTAATCGATAATCGTCAAACTAAACGCGAAACCAACCGATCGCGCTCATCCATGTTTACCCTACAATTATTTCCCCCGCTATTACTACCGCAGTTTCCCGTATTTACAATTGTTTATACAGACGTCTATCTAGCTGAGGAGAGCCTCAGCGTGCGCAATTACATTTAGCTCAACTCTCGAGCCAATAGTACTCGTTCGAGAGTGACTTTGTAACCGTGTACTAAATGAAACGATGTATTGTGAAGAAAAGTGTGCGCATTTAGCATACAATGCTAACCGGTAAGCGTGCTTGTCGCTTCTTTTTGCAGAGCGGCGCGCGATAGCTTCTTTCATAATTGCTGAACTGCCGTCGCCTAACAGTAATTGAAAACTAATCTTTTTTGCTTCTCTGATTGGTGCATGCGTGTGGCGATTGAAATTGAAAGATTGACTTTATTTCGGCCTGTTTGCCTCAGTTTTATTTTACATTACTTGATGAGTGCTTAAATAAGAGTATGGTGCTGATGCGATTTAGAAATGTTATTTCGGGACGTTGATGTTAACGTGAACTTGGTTTTATGATAGTAGTAGAAACAATAAATAAATTTATGAGCTATAGGTTTTTTAAAATTGGTGTTTAAGATGTTACCATGTTTGGTCTCAATTCATTTCTATTCCGACTAAATTGCGATTTCGTACGAAGTAATAGATATATTTGTGAAAACTTTCTCAAAAGAGGATGCCTACGAGATTGGAACAAAAGGCAGTATTTAAAGGGAACGTTATTTAGAATGTAAAAAAACATTTAATTTAAAAACAAGATGTGGCCTTCAAACTTGAAAGAAAAATTGATAAGAATTTGAACGAAAATTAGTGTCTTGCCACACTCGTCTGTTTCTACTTACTGAATGCATTATGCACAGGGCACAATCATTTCGGCTGTTTTAAATACGTTTTCCCTTTCATACTGTAAGTGACAGTGCAAGTTTCGTTATGGGCAGGTATGGGCATCCTCCTTAGTACATTAGTTATTTTAATGCGGTTTGTTTTCAAGGGATAAGCCAATTTTACTTAATAATTCCAATTTTTACAAAGATAAATACTAAAATTTCACGAGTACATCAGTTATAGAGACGTATTAATTTTCATTATAAACTACAATCAATTCCTACGCGGAGAAAAAAAAACTTTAGAACCCTCAACCATTAGCGAACATACAGAAAATTAAACGGTATTGCGGCTAGTCATATCTAAAGACACGTTTTTCTCGGTGCACGTTAACCGTATTCAGCCGCAAATACTTTCTCTCTCAGAACCTCGCGACCTCCAAACTCCGCGGAACAAAATAATGATAAAAAAAAGATCGTCGTCGAGTCTACTACGATTCATCAACAAAAAAAAAAGCAAAAAAAAAAAACATACGATCGCTCTCCTTCCCCACTCACGAGCTCGTATATATACAATATACAGAATTGCCTTGCACTTGACCCTGGGCTCGGGAGACACTGACCGTCAACTGGCTCCTGACCTGCGTGTGATGGCTTGGGCTCGCAGCTCCCGCAGGTGGTTACATAAACCTTTCTCTCTTTCTCGGTCCCTCGTGGCTCCCGTCTCCCCGGAACAACAACAACAAACAACCAAACGCCGAGGCTTCCTCTTCTTCCTCTTCTTTACACGCGCGTGCGAGCTCGAGAAGGAAAGGAGAAGAGAGAGAGAGAGAGAAAGAGGGGGGGAAGGTAGACGTAGTAGCGCGACACTCTTAGGATGCGGTGGATGTGTAGAAGAGAGGAAGAGAAGAAGGAAAGAGAGAGAGAGAGGAAGATAGACAGAGAGATGGTAGAACTTGACCTCGACTGCTCAAGGTCCGAGATGGCTCTGGCACCAGAGACGTTGGCCCCGTTTGCTTTTAATCTAGATCCCCACCTTGGTGGTGCAGGAGGAGAGCGAGCGAGCGAGCGAGCGCACGACCGGAGCCTAACTACCTATACACACCGCAGGCATAGCGTCGAGACGGCGGCGGCAGCCGCGGCGGTGGTGCGGCCGCAGGAATCGCGCCGCCGCCGCAGCCGCAGCCGCCGCCGGTCCATTTTGCATCTCGCTCTATCTTCTCTAGTCCTTCCTCTCTCTCTCTCTCTCTCTGTATGCATGCAACTTCGACGGGGGAATCCAGCTCGACTGCACTTTTTGTTTTTCTTCTATAAAAGAGTGGGAGCGAATTTTTACTCCGCGACGACGGCCCAGCAGCTCTGCGATTTTGGACTTTTGCACGGAATCATATATGTATAAGCAGAGGCGGATATGGGTACACATAATGCGCCGAGTGAAAAGCGATATCCTCGCGTCTCTTTTCCCTTTTTCTAATTCGCTCTCGAACGAGCGAGTGAGCGGAGGCGATTATTGCGATCCGAGACGCCGCGCGAGTAACACTTTTACCCCGCAGGGAAAATCGAACGCGTTTTCGATATCCATGCCGACGACCAGCTCACTTGAGATTAGATATTTTTTCGTTCGTTTTCAGAAATGATCGCAAGAGTGAATTTAATTGCGTTTTCGTTTTCCGACGATCGCCATATAGATTATATAGGATTAGCCTTAATTGGCGGTATTCGCGTATGTATATATGCTGATCGACTTGCCGCGGAGAGATAGTTGCGACTCGCGTCTAATTAAGCGATGACGGACTATGACGAAAAAGAGCGTGATTATTGGCTTCGATGCGTGGATCGGTGATACGAAGTGTATATAGAAGCCTTGGATGATCTATCCGGGCTTTGGAAAAAACGGGAGATTGTCTTAGCTGCGAGAGTTTTCCAATTATATATATATAAAAAAAAAGGAAAACAAATGAAGCGCGTCCTATCCGAATCCCGCCTACTTTCTTTTGTGCCATAGCGATCTTTAAAAATAATAAACACAAGACCTTTTGGAGAAAGCGCGCGCACAGTACGAATAAAATTATGCTTCTCGCGAACGCAAATCGCGTCCGTCGAGATATATTCGTGAAAAAGCAAAAAAAAAAAATGGTCGAGATCTCGGGTGAGTCAATTACGCGACGTTTAACAGCCACGCGGTATACAGTGGATAATAATAACCGACGCAACGATTAATCATCTTCCGGGGAATCGCAATAATTTCCCATTCTCTCTAAAGCGATTCGCCAACTTTTCGTACATGTGCGCGCACGATAAATCCTCGAGCCACGCGTTGCGCCAAATGACTTTGACGAATTTTACAAACGAAGCAATGAGGCGCTACATATATGCGCGCGAGTCCATTAAAAACGGTTTCACTTTGGCGCGCACATGCGGGTCTCATCTCCTTTTAGAAATTCCCATTCTAGGATTTCGTCCAGAGTGCAGAGTGTATACAGAAATTTCTCCTTCTATCTCGTACGCTCCTGTTTCTTCTCTTTCCTTTTGTTTTTTCTTGCTTCGGGTTATATCTCGCCGGTCTGTATACGACTTTGCGCATCGTGTGCTTTCCAAAAGAGTCCAATTTCAAGGATCTCTCGAGAGCTCTACGCTCGCGAATGAAATTCTAAGTACGCCGCACCGAGTGAAATCTTATGCTGTGTCGCTTGAAATGCATCCTGCTTGACTTTATTTCTTTATTTATTTATTTTCGAATTAGATTCTGTTGTGGGCATGTATGCGAATGAAATTAACCGTCATGCAAATGTTGCGGTTCGGGCATTAATGCACGTGTAAAAATGATGATTTACGCATATACATCGTAAATGTTATTGCAATGAATGTTATTCGCGTGAATTATATTTATTGTAAATCACATTATTTGTCATACTTTAGTATATAATTATTGTCGATATCGCATATTGCGGGAGAAGAATTAACATTGGAATGCTTTGTGGTTTCGATGGCGCACAATACATATCTATGCGGAGATGCGGATGAAGAAAACAATGAGGAACAAAGTGTCACACGGCTTTACGAGGCCTAATAAAGGTAGTCTCGCATCTTTATTTCATCATCAGGAAAAAAAGATCAGAGCGAGATGAGGGAGAGAGAGAGCGAAATGAGAGAAATGTCGCTCTTCACAATTCCGAGGCATTAACAGAGTGTAACGTCAAAACTTTCCAGGAACCAGATAAAAATCAAAAGGCCTACTCGAACGCGCCAGCCAGCAACATTCCCCGCTCGCGAAGGTAAACAAAATCGTATTACAATATATATCCAGTGCAGGGAAAGAGAGAGAGAGAGAAAAAGCGAACACGACGCATCTCGTAAAAAGAACAAAAAAGAAAAACAAGAGCACAGAGCCCGACGGTGGAAAAAGGAGAAAAAAAAATAGAGCTGGAAAACGACGAAAAAGTACCAATTTCACCGCTCGGCGCCGCCGCCAAGCAGCAGCAGCAGCGGCAGTGCCACCGAAACAATGGACTCTCGTGCGCCTCGCAGCTCCACTCGCTCGCTCGCTGCAATCGTAAATCATCTCCTTCTCTCTGTCTTGCTTTCGGCGCGCGAGCACAAGGCATTTTCTCGTCCCACTTTCTTCGGGCGCCATTTAAATCGCAATTACGTATAAACTTTGCCTCTTCGCTTCTATGTATAAGCCAGTCGAGGTGCCATGAGAGGTGTTTTAGCCTCAACCCTTTCTTCCCTTCCCCCACCGCTGCAGTTTAACCGTCCAATTCTTCACCATTGACCGTGAGCACGCTTTGACGAATCGACGATGCTTTTGACGCTTAACCGGCGTTTGTAGTCGGCGTTTACGTTGACGCAAATTAGCGTGAGAATTTAGCGATTGGCGACGATTGCGCTTGTAACGATTGCGGGATTTTTCGTCTTTTGAAATTGTTTTAAAGTAAAAGTGGGAAGCGAATCTCGATCAACGAGTTCAGTCCGATTTGCGCGACTAAATCAAAACATGACCTAAATCCTAAGTAAATTTAAAAGATTCATCTATTTTTTTTCATCATAGCGAATGCTCGCGCACAAAAAATATTTCAATAGTTATGTTGATTCAAATCAACTCGTTTGTTATATGCTGCGAAGAATGGAAATCCGTTACTATTTACAGAAACAATTGGTTTTGTTTTCCATACACGTTTCCGCTCTAAAATGAATCCATTTCCAGCTCAAGCAAATTCGTCCGACCGATGGATAAGCACATCGGCTAACCTTTTCCTTTACAACTTCATCGTACATACCGGTTTTTCGTAGTAATTGCAAATAATCATAGCCATAACTAAATATAGCGAGGAACTGTACGTCATAAAATGCGTACAGCTACATCACATGTTCATAATCGTCACGATGAGATATACTTTGCTCGCGTACAGCAACATTTATTGCCAATTCCAACGAGTCGTACGCGTTATTGTCAAAAATTATCATTACCGATCGCGCAATGATTCACGCTATACCGAGAATCGATCCTCATTCAGCATCAGCCCCGGCTGGAACTCAAGTTTCACTACAACTTAAAGCCATCAATAGGATATAAGTATATACGATGTACCATCTCGTAAATTCTCGCAAACTGCAATTCTCGTTCTAAATCCTGGCGTTAAAACCCGGTCCCCATTGGACTATATAATCCTATACTCGCGGTGGCAAAAGCGATGCAGCCAGCGAGTGTCGAGCCGGCATTCCAACTCTTCACTTTCATCGCCGGTGTATATACACGACAATGGCCAAGTGTGTCAGTCAATGCCGACAGCTAAATGTGTCAGAGAAGTACAATAATCGCTCCAAGAAATCGCAACACACATACACACAGACACGGGGAGAGAGAGAGAGAGAGAGAGAGAGAGAGGACTGGAAAGTTAATTAAAGTTGGATAAGTCTCATCAGGAGAGTCGCAGCTCGTCAAATCGGTTACAAACGACTCGTGTCGGTCAGGGCGCGAGTGTCTCGCGCGCGCGTCACGCGCTAATTATCCTGCCGTAGCTGAGCTGCTCATCCTCTCGCCGACAGCCCTGGCGTGAAAGACAGAGAGAGAGAGAGAGAGAGAGAGAGAGAGAGGATGACGAGGACGCTTTGTATCGTACCTTTTGTCAAAATCCTACTTTCACCGTTTAACTGCCGCCTGCGCTGCTGCTCCTGCTGCTGCAGCGGCTGTTGCAGTCGTAAACCGATCGGCTCTCTTTCACTGCTTCGTTGCTCCCCCCCTACACATCTACCCACACACATATACCTCCTTCCTTTGACCACGCGCTGCGCCTTTTACTCTCTTTCTTTTTCTCTTTCTCTGTCTCTCCCGCGCGTGTTTTGTTGCACCCTTTTGCCGTGGGTTGTTTTTTTTTTTTTTTTTTGTTGCCTATTTTCCATTATGGCATGATGCCGGACGACGAGTGGAACTTTCGGTACTTAGAGATGAAAACCAGGGTAAGGAGACAATCGCACGAAAGTGTTGAGGCGATAGAACGGGGTCTTTTTTTCTTTTTTTTTTCTTTGTTGCGAGCGTTAGCTTTTTGCGACCCCCTCGCGCGCGTTCGACGTGTTTCAAAGGCCTCCCGATGTATATACTCGCCATTGCCGAGTACCAGCTGTCGATGTGTTTTTGCTGCGCTGGATGATTGGTCGATCTCCCGAACGATCAATTTTAATCATTTTTGCGAATCTCTGTCATTCGATAAAATGCGCATATCCTTTTTAAAGCGGTTAATTCATATTTTTACGATTGCGCGTATAAATTTTTATACACGCGAATCTAATTTAAAAGTATCATTGCTGGGTAAATTTTTAATTCCGTATTTAATGATTGAGCAAGTTATGCTCGCCCAGATGGAGTGCAATCAAATGATTATCAGAGCCGAAGACGATGTTATCCATGATCAACATGGCATTAATGATAAACTAACGATATCACGAACAGTGTCGTATCGTAATCGAGGTTATCTCGAATGACTGCGCAGATTCTGCATCTCGACGCAGCCGCATAAATCTCCAAAGCTCAAATATCAATTATCAAAAGGTGCGCGGCAAAAAGCGGAGGTGCGCGCGCTACTGCAAGAAGCGTCGAGGATAGAAGAACGAGAGAGAGAGAGAGAGAGAGAGAGAGAGAGAAAACGAAACTTTTTCATGAAAAATTAGGTCTATGTCAGCATCTAAGCCGAGTAGCGAAAGCATCCACGGCGAAAAGAGCGCGTTACCCGGTAATTTTCCTCCACGCGACGGATCTCTCTCTCTCTCTCTCTCTCTCTCTCATTCTTTCTCTGGTTCAGTCGCGCTGCTGGCGCTGCTGTTGCTCCTCTCGCGGCGTGTCCCTTTTCTTTTTCCTTTGTCGTTATCGCGGGGAGATCGCCATTGTTTCGCCTCATTTCCCGGCCTCGCAGCTCGCTGCTCCCGAAGCGGACGAGTCACGTTGTCGATATTCGCGGAAGCCGTGCGCGCGCTCGGCGGTTCCTCTCTCGTCGATAGGCGGTCAAGCGTTGGTAATTGCCGAGGACTAGATACAAACGTCTCTCTCTCTCTCTCTCTCTCTCTCTTTTCGTCCCTTCCGTTTCACATCTGTGCGCTGGATTTCGCTTCCTCGTTTTTGTGGATTACGCGCGGGCGGCAATAGCGACGAGTGTCCTTTCGTCTTAGGCTTATATACCGAACGTGCCTCGTGCCGATCTCGCACTGCGAGTTTGTTTCCGCTGATTGATCTCCATTTCTATCACTCGTGGGAGCGGCTAACTTTTAGCCCATTTTTTTCTAGAGAGAGAGAGAGAGAGAGACGCACTTCTAATTAAGGTTTCTTCGGTGCTCGAGGAAATGGGCTTTTTTTTAAAAAGATTGAATTTCGACGGTTTTTGCAAGCGTTCGGCGCGGGCTGGTAATCGAGGTGATTAGAGATAGGATACAGTTGAGAAATCGGCAAAAAGCGAATCTCTTTTTCTTGAGTATCGCTGTTTGACGAAAGAACTCAGGTATAATTGGAAAGTAAAATAAGAGAACACCTTGGAGTAACGAACGAGGGTCACGATATGTTTTAAGAAAGGCCGAGTTGAGCGCGCGAACTCTATATGTTTGATAAGTGTTAGTATAGCAACCACCGAGTACAGAGAGATGATCATTTCCAATCAATCTTTTTAACTTTCTATCAAATTGTATAAAATTTGAACGAATATATTGAATTAAATTAAGAAAATAAACTTTATGTATAGCTATATCCATAAATATAACAGGTCTTGAATTAATGCGTTCGGGCGTAAAAATAGGTGGATAAAGATTTTCATGACAAAGTATCGATAAAGCGAAGTTATTGGCGACATTCTTTTCTTTGCCAGTTTTCAAAAGATTTCATACGATGAAAGTTTGTTTTATAATTGGCAATAAAAAATACATAAATTTGTAAAGCTCAAAAAGTGGCACATTTTGAGCACTTTTTAAGGTAAACATTTAAAATAAATAACAGATAGCTATAATAAAAATGTCAATAGCGCATTTTTACGCCAAGAAAGTGAAACAGCAATTTTATTTAATTAAATTAGTAAATCAAGGTATTTTATGAATTCCAAATGCTTTGGACCGAGTCGTATTAAATCAACGGTTTCAAGTTCACCAATCATTTCTTCCATCGCTAATAAAGAATCCAGACAATATCGCGACTATGTAAGTGCATAGTAATTAGACGAAAGAGAGGAGCGATTCGGAGATATTGTCGCTCTTGAAAAAAAAAAAGAAATAAAGACCTAGGTCGAGTGAAAGCGCCGAAGTAGGAAATTTCGTGTTTTATCTTCTCGGTCTCTGGACTCCAGCTCATTGTTACTTTTGCGCAAAAAGATCGTCCGAGCGATATGTAAATTAAACAAAAGCTCGTTTACCAGCCATTTTCTGCCAATCGTTAGCCGCTTACCGTGATTTGCGTCTCTTACTTTTTAAACCCTTCAGGACTACCGTTCTCACAGCACTAATTTCAAAACGTGCTCCAATCATCAAACCCGAAAATTCCATTATTCCAATCGGAGACAAAATACTTTTATCCACTCTGTCGCGTTCTCACCCTATTTAAAGAGGTCCTTCTTTGGAAAACGTCAATGCCAGGTCGGTCTTCTCGAATAACTTTCGATAATTTCGTATGGACTCGTGACTCCTCGCACAAGGCTAATCAACGATGCACGGCTTAGCATGTTATATGGTAATGAATGTTATACGAGGAAATTTTCAATCTCACTATTTGATAACGGTTTTATACTGCACTTTTTGTTGAATTTACGTGCTCGAGCGCAAGCAAGAATAAGTATTTTCTTGTATGGTGCACGCGAGAGGATGTTTAGCTTGTAGACAATTGGCTGTTATTAGAAACTGTCGATGATTTGAAAATCTTAATAATTATTTTATGCACGATATTTACATTGAGAGTGTAGGTAATTATTTGTCATAGTACAAATACGCGTCGCGGTGCGGAAAATATTAGGCTTCGAATCATAGCAATTATCAGCCGTAAACGAATGTTTTATAGTTGACCGACGTGATACCGGCTACTGCTTATAATAATAAAAAAAAAAACACGAATACAAAACTAAAAGAGAAATCCTTCGACTACTATATCATTAAATGTATAAAAATGCAAAATAGATCCACAGATATTGGCTATTTCAATCGTAACCTTGAACTACCGGCTGTAAAATCAATCTAATTTTTTTTATTCTGATCAGGTGTACTGTTCAAAGTATCTTTCATGAAAATTTTTCAGTCCCACACAAACCATCTGGATCATCGTATGCCTCAGTTGATTTTTTTCTTCAAAATCCCCCCCGCAATCGTTTGCCCAGATATCGACGAGCCGCTAACACACCTCCACATTCCGAAAAACCTGTGCACAAACGTTTGCGCGATTCTCATAGTCCACCAAGGTCAGGCCTCGTAAAATATGGAGCGCGAGCGATAAAGTCGACGAAACGGTCTGAACTATAAAGGCGAATGTGTGCGGTATATCTGCAGGCAGCTCGAACGAAAATCGTGCAACAGCAGCAGCGCGAGAAATCGCGGTTCGAGACCCGCGGATAGGCGGGGTGTACAAGCCAAGTCGTTAGCGGTCGTCGATCGTGGATCATGCAAACGACCTCCCGCGCTCTCCTCCTCCTCCTCCTCTCTCTCTCTCTTTCGCTATATATATGCATATGCATCGACTCTCCGGCGAAACGAAAAGCAACAGCAGCGCTGCACTTCTCTCTCTCTCTCTCTCTCTCTCTCTCTCTCTCTCTCTCGGTGTGCACTTGGCCTACTGGCGCGAACGCAACCGGAAATCGGGTCAGCCGCACAAAAGTGTGCTTCGCGCGAAATGCTACTTTCATAGTTGGCTCGTGAATATAGATAGAAGCGCGCCCAGAGAGAGAGAGACGATGACTCTCTCTCTCTCTCTCTCTCTCTGTAGCAATTCGATACTTTCGATACGCTCGATCTGCGCTCGTGGCTCGCGGAGAGCAGCTGTCGGATCGGATTTGACGCGATTTTGCCTATGCAGGCGCGCGCGCGCGCTCGCGACCGTTTCTATATACATGCGCTTTCGCTTTTTTTTTTGTCTTTCCCCCCGCGCGTGCGATTTGCATTTTCGGACTCGGTCGCGAGATCCCCGGATTTATAATTGTGCCAGGTTGCATTTCGTGCAAAATTGTCGCTAGTTAGCGAGCGATGCTTGTAAGAGATGCAGCGAAGCGAATATATATACATTTGGTTGCTCCGTCAAGTCGAAAGTAGTAAACACCACATTGCTCTAATTTTCACGAATGTGCAGGAGCGTTTCGAGTGTAGAGCGCCTCGGCGACTTTTTTTACAGCTTCGTTAGTAGTTCAAAAACAGTAATAATTCGGAACGATCTCTTTGGCCGGAGGAAGGTATACAACAATGGGTATAATGGGACGCGCTTAACGAAATACTAACTTTCACTCGTTAAAAAATATTAAGACTAATACACTCGACTCGCGCTATCGACTAATAAACACTGTACTATTAAAATATCAACCGAATATCATCTGCTTATTGCATCTGCACACTCATCAAACGCACGTCGTGCCTATTTTAACGTTCCTACGAAGAATTGCAATTAATTATATCATGCAGCTTTATGGAAACCCTTTATTTATAGTTACGCAGAACAATAGAAAGTCTCAACACACTTTTCCTCCTTCTCACCTCTAAAATATATTCAAGCACAATATCTACCAGCGAAATATAATTTTTCATAAAAAGAAAAGAGCTATGTTTACATCTCCGAGCGTCGTAAGAAAGTCTCGCCATCGCGAGGAATCGTGTCTCGCATCCGAGATGATCGAATTCAATTCGGTGTGTACAACCCATAGCAGAGAGAGAGAGAGAGAAACGGAACTGCATCAGTGTTTCATATCGGGGTTTGTTAGTTGCCTGTAGCTCCGATTTTCCGCTCCAATTTTGTCGGACGATAATTCAAGCCGATCGGCTTAAGTAAGTATGACCCCCGAGGTTATATAGGCATTGTAGAATGTCGTGCGATGGAATTGGGTTCGAGAGCTGCTGCCGCGCGGCCGGCTTAGGAAATTACGATGATCTTCTTATAGCGGTAAGAAACGTGCGAACGTGGCCAAATATCGGTTTGGTAAATGTGCAACAGGCCGCGATAAGTAGAAACGGGTCTGTAGGGGTATAGGCAAAAGGTCAGGGATCGATGGAGTAGAAATGAGAGGTTTCCGGGTCGGCGATGTTTTATTGGCTTCGGGGGGGAACTTCGGAATCGAGAAATAAATTGTCGGTTACTTTAAAAGGTATATATATATATATATATACGTACGGAACAATCGTTGCTATCTTTTGTATTGTGCGTCGTGAACGTGATAATCAAACGTTGCGATTTTCAATACATTTGCTTCTACTCGTGTTCGCCTACTTCTCGCACTCGTTTCACGTATGTTGGCTTCGAAAGTGAAAAGGCGACATTCGCCGAGTATTATTTTCGATAAAGCGTCGGAATAATGAAGCGTTTAGTTGCGCCGTTTGCCTCTTTCGCAAGGGAGCTTCTGTCGTGAAAGCAACAACGTACACATAGAAATTTCGTTGCGCAGCCGGGCTTAGTCAAGGTCTGTGAAAATAAACTTTACCCTAGCGGCTGCTATTATTTTAATGCGAGGCAAAACTGTCTTGTCAAAAGTCAACCGCCCGCATCTCCAGCCGCGTTTCTTTGCGTATGCCTATGGCCTGCGATGGTTCGCTGATCCTTCACTTTCGGTTTTTACATTTTCTTTTCTTGGAATGGAATTACGGCTAATTTGAAGAGTCGCGTTTATCGAATGTGCTTTTGAAATCATCGGCTAATCGCGAGACTCGATGCGGTTGACGAATTTCTACGTGCGTATATTTTTTGTCGTAAATAAAAATCCTTTTAGATAAAGTTGCACAAGTTACTGGTCACTGTATTCAAAATAGTCTTATGTTAAAAAGACGGCTACAGTTGAATGCTTTGACAGCATTAAGGATGCTTCAATAAAACATACTTTGGGAATCGACACTAATCGAACTGTACATCGCGACGAACAAACAAGAAAATCAGAACAAGCAAAGATCCAAATACCTTTGAGGCGTCAGTTGAGGCCCGACCACGCGAACAATAGGCGCCAGCAACAGCAGCAGCATCAGTTTCGAAAACAAAACAAAAAAATGACGCAACGCAAGTCTCGTAAAGCGCTGAACCGAACTCTATAGCGGGTTGGACTCTCGAACGAAACCAAAACAAGGAGAAAGAAAAAAAAATCAATCCACCCAATATTCCGCAGCTATAACAGTACCTCGCTCGAAGCACTGCGCACGAAACGGAAGCAAGCCAATAGGTGCTTGGATTTTCCCGTAAGAATAGAAGCGCAGCGGCTCCTCAGCGCGGAGGGCAGCTCGGCCGCTAGAGGAGATCCTTCCACCGTCGGAGCAGCCATAACCGTATATACAAGCCCTCCTCTCCTGTAAGATCGCGGACATGACGCGCGGAAAAAGGTCTGGCGTGTACCGCCTCGCCCAAGAAGGCAATGGGACTCGTGGTTATGTGTGCGAGAGGTTGTGCAGGACGAGCTGCTGCTGCTACTGCTGCTGCTGCTGCTGCTAGCCTATCTAACGAGCGTGACAAAAGAGAGGAGCGAGCCTCTCGACACACAACAATGCTAGAGAGAGAGAGAGAGAGAGAAGCGAGAAAAAGAGCCGCGGAGAGCATAGCAGCGGCTGCAACAGCTCCAACGCGACGCCGCGAGTCTCTCAGTCGGCGAGAAGAAAAAAGCCAGAGATCTCTTCACGCTTTTTCGACACTCCCGACGACGACGACGACGACGACGAGGCGCGCGCGCGCTTTCCTCCCCTCCTCCCTCTGCGCGTTGCAAGATAAGCGGGGGACTTTTTTCCCGCAGCTTTTTTTTTCTATTTTCCGTAAAAATAAGGATTCTTGTTGGAGGACGGTGTCGAATCGGTCGCGCGGCCTGTTACAGAGAGAAGCGTCTCTCGTACGCGTCGATCGGCTCCGAGGATGACGTCTTCCGGATCCGCATACCTTCTTCTGCTGCTTCTTCTACTTGCCGTTGTTCTAAGTACGAGTGCCACGGTCTCGTGTGCAGATGTCGGAAACGAGACGGAGAGCGCGTATGAACTCGCGCAGACAGCTGAGAGTACGGCGAACGAGGAGGTGATCATCGAGGACTCGAGAAACGAGGATGATACAACGAACGGGTGAGTGTTCTTTCTCCTTCTTCGTTTTTGTTTTGCTGGCTCTGGCTGTTGTGATTTATACGTGCGGTTGAGATTTGCGCATTTGGAGTTTTTGTTCGCGTAATGTTAGATGCGGGGAAAAAGGGGAAAGATTTGCTCGCGGAGATCTTTCAGCCCCTGACGGGGGGAAGGGAATCGTTCATCGGGAGTTTTTGCCTATTTGGGGTGAATCGGTTACCGGAGAAAGCAGTTCTGTCACGGTGAAGAAGATTAGTCGAAACATTTTTCAATTTCGTTCGGGTTAAGCATTTGTCTGCAGATATTAACGAGATGAACATTTTTTTTTTCTTTTAAAGATCATAGTTTTTTATGCTTGGAGCGATTGCTTCCGGTTCAAAGATTCCAATAATAATAGATCGGTGTAATAGTCGAATAATGTGCAAAGGATCGATGCATTTGGCTTGGCAAGCACGCCTCGTTCTACTTAATTTTTCCATTTACGTTAAAGATAATAGAATAATAAAATTTAAGTACTATTGACACTCTTCTTTTTATAATAAATATTCAATTGTAATATATTAAAAACATTTCAAATTAAATTAAGTGAAGCAATTTACTGATATTGAGCAATAACTTTGCTCCCTTAGATAATTAAATAGCAATGTAAATATAAAGATCAACTATTGCGAAATTAAATTTGAGCAGGGGAAAATGATTTTTGTAACTATAATCTGCAGCTAAGTCGAGTGACGTTACGAAAGCCATAAGAAAGACAACAATAAGTCGTTACTTTTAAAATGCACTCCATGTAGTGTCATCATATCTTTAGTGTCCTTAACAATTGCATGCATTCAAATCTACTTGGAATTCATTCAAGTACATTTTAATATTCCTTTTTCAATCATTCCACAGTAAACGAATCAGTGTTAAAAATAATTTTTGTGGGTAATAAATTAATTACCAAGTTAAAAAAGAAACTTCTCTATTCAATAATATATATTTGCTAAAAGGTTGTATCCATTGCACTCGACGACGCGACAAATCGCTGACCCGTTTTACAAATTCCATATTTCATTCATCGATGCACATTTCCAATCGATAAACACCGGGCAGACATGAAGCTCATAAAATCCGCAGTCGGTATAATCGAATGATTCGCACGAGTTTTAGCCAGGAACAAGAGGCGCAGGAGTCGAACCGAGACGCAGCAGTGACCAATCGTACGGAATCGGGTTTCATGCCAAGCTTCCAGCTTGGATCGATCGACAGTTTTCCCGCAGCTTCGCCGATAGACTCCCCTGTAAGGCCGTCCAAGTCTCCGTTCAACGTTGGTCCGCAGCTCGCGCCGTTCGCCGGCGGCTCTCGCACCAATTCGCCTTTCAACAGCTTGAGCGCCATCAAGGTAGGCTTGAGAGACGAGGATTTTTCCCGGCTGCTGAGATACAATAGCGCGCATCTGCGCTTTCTACTTTATCGACGACGCGTACAACGTCTTCTGCTTTAATCTTTTGTTTTTCTTTTTTTTTTTCGGTAATTTTACTTGTGAATGTGAAGCTAATCTTTCAAATGTACAAAGTTATAAATAATTATAAATTTGCCAAAATTTATGGAAAATTATAATCGATATAGATGTTCGATTCAATAATACCGAAACAAGTTCAAGAGTTCAAATTCACAGTTCAACAGCAGCCATTTATAAAAAGCGAAGAATTTTGCATCTTTATTGTCACCGTGTGGCACAACGTCACTTATATTTCTTCTCATCGCGTATACACAACGAGTGCAATATTCCGTTATTCTCGCGATAGTCGAATTAAAAATCGAACGTATGAAACTTTCGCTTAGTGCTTTCGTACGCAGGGAGTATAATATATAAGGCAGCTGTCACATGCGCGACATTAAGAGACGCTGTAAATTTCAAACAGTCCTCTCGCGCACACATAACAAGAATATAACGGAATGCCTCGCTGATGTTTAATACACCATTAAGGACCACGAGCGTGTCGCCTCGTGTCTTTTTGACAAAACTCGCGTGCAGATTCATTCGGAAATTAATGAAAGTACTGCCAGGGTCGGAAGTTGGCGTTTTTCTGAACCACGAGTCGTAATATTCTCGAAATAATGGACACACTTAAGAACAATGCGCGCGCGGAATCGGGGGAGGGTAAAAGAGAGGCGGGAAAAATAGAAAGCCCAAGAAAGTTTTCATCCTAAATTATTTGCATTACGATTTCCGAATAAAAGCATAAACATTTCAAGACCAACGATCATTAATATTACTTTCTTCGCGCTTCGTTCATAATTGCACGCCGTAAACATATTTTCGCTTCAAGTTCGGTAACGGCCAAGACGATGTCGAGCAGCAAAAGCAGAAGCAGCAGCAACAGCAGAAGCAACAGCAGCAGCCGTTTCGTCCTTCGGAGAAGGACACGAATTTCGTGAAATTCGAGGACGACAAGAGCGATCAGAGACAGAGCGGCAAGAACCAGAAGATCGTCGACGAGAATCACCGACAGGGCATACAGTCGCCCGATCAAATCGTACAGCAGATCTTCGCGGAACAGCACAAGCCGGTCGTCGCGTATTCCGACGATAATTACGATAATGTACATCAGCAGTACGCTTACGAGGCCAAACCATCCAAATTCCAAGATACCAATGCCTACGGAATACCATATCAGCACTCCGTCATTCAGGTACATTTATGTACTCCACTCAAACGCATCCCGATCGTACCATCTTATCCAATGCCTTATCCACTCTTACTTTCATTCTAAAGGAAATATATATGTATATTCTTATCGCAGAGTTACTCGCAGGCCGATAATCCTTATCAGCCGTATCAAGTGGGCCAAGTCGATCCTTTCCACACGGACGACAAGCTACTGCCGATCAAGCCGGAAACCGTCATCAACGTCCATCCGATCTCGTACCAGGCCTCGACTTACGAGAGCCACACCAAGCCCAAGACCGTCGTCTACGTCACGTCCCACGAGACGACGCGCACGAGGAAAGTCCCTTATCAATATTATCAGCCGCAGCAGCACTACGAGCACACGGAGAATCCGGTGGCACTGCAACCCGAACAGGAGCACCAACACGAGGACCCTTATCAGTATCCGCTTTATTACGAGCATCAGCACCAAAAATCGTAAGATACGAGATTTTTTATTTGCATTGTAGGATTTCATTTTTTCATCTGGAGGAGTACAGGTTCGATTGAATTTCTTTTTTTTTTTCAATTAGAACTACGATCGGGAACTACGATCTGTTCATAACGATGTTCTATTATTACAATATTATAGGACAATTGCTGAAAGAAATAGGTCAGAACGACACTCGCGCTATATTGCACTACTAATTTTTTTGTGCCGTTAATGCAAAATCTGCTGGCAATGATCTGTGAAATCAAATTTTAATTCGCGACTGGTAGACGTTTCGATGCCGTATTATGTTAAGCTCGATGCGTTCCGTGAAATTCAAATTGATTAATATGAAATATTTAAATGTTAGATGTCGTGATTGTACATAATAGCTCGGACGTGATGTATAATCAGTATGAAATTTATGTGAAAGTAAAGCGAAATAAGCCTAAAAAAGAACCACGGTAAAAGCACACAAAAGAAGTTGTTATTCCTCATTCCGCCGTCTCTCATTCACCTCGTCACGCAATTATTCGTAAATTTCTGAAATTGGTTAAATATAATTGCAGCATTTCACCGTGGAAAAAAATTCTCCACATAATCGGTGCGTTCCTGCCCTTGGGTCTGCTTTTTGCTCTCTTATCACCAAAGGTCATCGCTGTTGATCAGAATACCAACGCGTACGTATGCAATTATCAACACATCTCGACTTTTTTTTTTGCATTTAATTTGTTGCTTGCTTTTGGGTAATGCACGCGAAAGTCGCCTTTTATGCGTTTTAGTCAAAAAAGCAGGTTTTCCGTCGCGATTTAGATAAGCTTTACTGTCGGTTGGTAAAATAAGTTTCCAGCACTTTCATATCCTCCGAGCAGGATGTGAAAGTGTTTCTAATACTGATTAAGCCGCGGAAGATGAAAAATCAAGTGTTCGCGTCGATCTACAAGTTTACATCTTGTAACTATAAGTAAAACCGAAAAGATTTTGTAAGCATATTATAATAAATATTTCGAGATTTATTTTAAAACATTCAGTCATTATTTGATAAATATGGTTTTTTAAATCTCTTTTACATTGTAACAAGTACATAACAAAAATTTGCTATTAATTTTTTCAACTTACACATGTTATGATTGTACAATTTAAAATTTAACATTATAGTTTTCCGCAGTTTCATCTTGATAAATAAAATAAGTATTCAGATTGAATATTTATGTAAACAAACTACTTATAACAGAAATCTTCGTGCAATGAAAAACTATTAGTAAAATTTATACAAATAACAAATATAAACTATCCCACTTAATTTATCTTTGCACCGTCGAAAACCATCGAACATATCAGACACGCATACATACTCGCAAATAATCTGTAGTCGTTGCATCATCCAATCGGAAATTTCTAAAATCGACAGTCAGAATTCTCACACGTTTTTTAGCCGCTCTCACGCACAAAATCGAGCTTATACCATTAAAAAAAAAAATCTCCCACGAGCCGAACTAAAGAGAGTTGACTGAAACACAAAAAAGGATGCAAATATATACGATAGTCGGGCCCGCGACGCTCTGTGGACAATGAAAGAAAGCGAACGTTTTATATTTCTTAGCGACCCAAACATCGTCCTTTCGAAATTACGGGTGAACGACCTACCGGCCGAGCACAAGAACAACCGCCTCGTACTTGACACTGAGGACAGGGACGACGCGTGCGAGGAGCGTTCGATTTGCCGATTGGTGGCTGCTGCCGATCCTGCCAGTGCCAATTTCCTTCGACATCTGCTCCAGCACATTACCGAGAGGTGACATCCTTCATTTTTCCTTATTCATTTGTATTCCGAGTGTGTGTGTGTGTGTGTGTGTGTGTACAGAGAGTAAAAAGAAATAGGTTTAATAAAATTAGAATAACTGCGGGAGGTCTATTTTTGGATCTTGGTATGGGTTTCTTGCCTCTCGTAGCGTGTCTAACTCGAACGCATAAAAAATGATGGACAAAAAAACATCCAGCTTCTCTGAAAGCTAATGAAGACTTTCATTTATTCCAGTTTCCGCGATACTTTATTTATTTGTTCCAAGTAGAAAAGAACATATATTCTAATTGAAGACTAACGACATTTTTGTCATAGATACTAAATATACATGCAGACTAATTTGAGTACAATTAAATGTTTGAGATCTGCATTTATCGCAATAGAAAGTGTCAATAAAATATAGAAAATTCTCATTTAATTTATCTTCAGATGATATATGTTTAATTCAAAGAAAGTAAATGTACGATGTCCAATTATATCCCGTTTTTATTATTTGCAGTTTTGAACAAAAAAAAATATTTTCTTTCTAAATCATTGTTCACTTATTATCAATTTATGATGGCGTTTAATTATATAGTGTTTACGATATACGAGAAATCCGTGGTGATGTACAATGTGCTGAGTAATAAGATTTAGCGTCGAATTGTGTTAGTATTAATATATCTTAATAGTCACGGGACAATCTAAAATTCGTTAGGGGTCGTTAAAGTAATGATCCTCTTTTTTTTCAGGACGCCGGAATCGGCCGTGAGAAAGAAAGAGCTGGACAGGATTTTCGAAGCGGCAAAACTGGGAAATTGTGACATATTGACGTGCAACTTTTATGACGGCACTTAGTCTAAAAAGTAGAGCACTTTTCTGGTTTGTAAATTGTTGGCCGGAGAGTAATTGATTTAATGCAAAAGTATAATTTAAAAGTCACCGTCGCAAAACTCATTAAAGTATTTTCGTTTTGTTTTATGTTTTCTTTTTTTTTACTTAATTAAACCATAAATCAATTCCATATATCTTTTAAGGTGTAGTGCGATTTCGCTGCAAAAAAAATTATATATATTCAAATTCGATAATAAATTATAATGGCCTGTGTTCTTAACTGGTCTTTGCGCGTCATATTTTTCTTAAATGATTTTTCGATGGAGTTATAAGTTGCGCTCAGTTATCGTTCTATTTATGCTATGATAACACGATTACGTGTACTGTAATAGCTGCACCATAGTAATTGTACCTGCTATAAAATATTGCACGTATTTATGTTTACATATAGAATGTTGAATAACTACAAAATTTTGATTTATTTCCTAATATAAAATATATTTTTTTTATAATATCTTTACACATCTTAAGGTATGCGATAAAGACATAAGGACGAATAATTACGTACTTGAGTAAATTAATTTACGAAAACGAATGTAAACTGTAAATTGATACTCGTAAGAGAAAGTATAATAACACCTCGAATAATTTCTATAATATGTAACAAATTGTTTTTAAATGGTTGTAAATAACTATTGTATCAATCAAAGATTCTTGTCCGTCTCAGTCATTTGTTACAATAATCGATGCATGTATTATAAACGTGAAAATAAAATTAAACCTGTACCTATACCCAGAATCCAATCTGACAGGCTGTAAAACTGTAAAGAAACGTTTTACAAATTAATACCTCGTGATTGATTGCAACGTTAGAGGGGGGAAAGAAAAAAAAAAGCTTAACAAATCTATCAAATCTAACGAGTATCTCTTGATACGAAATAAAAAAAAAGAACGTAACTAAGCGAGTAAGTCGAACGCAAGCAGCCCCAATGATTCATTAGAAAACACTTTCACGAGTAATCAATCCGCCTTCATTAAAGTCGGGAGCAAAAAAAAAAGAGAAGAACGGAGGATGAAATGGAATGGAAGACGAAGCAGGACAAGCGAGAGAGGAGACGATCATGAACGAGAATGAATAGCGATAATATCCTTCGCGGCAGAGCGTGAGAAGTGACCGAAAATGTGAAAGTTAATTTATTTGTAAAAGGCTACCTATATATATATACATGTACGTTTGCAGAAGATGCGCAAAGGTATAATAATGACCGTATCCTAGGACTCGTGTCATTTTTTTTGCCGACAATGAGACGCGAATAAAGTAACTGTTCAGCGGGCAATTTGCGATCGTTCGACATATTGTAACGCAATAAATATTTCGGCTAAGTTAATAAAGGTTCGGAGGTGAGTTTTCGCTGTACGTCTGGCCTATAATCCAATTGTTGCGAAGGTGCAGCGAGCGTAACTGAATCGACGCGCATGCACACGATCAACGTATACAGCTCGACTATACTCATTATTAAAACACGCGTCGAGCCGCGCACGAAATATAATGAATTTATTATCGCGGGAACCGTCGGGTCCGGCGAATTACCGAGCGACCTTTTGAGAATAATCGAAACGGCCAACGAGCAATTTTGACAGAAAATCGTGGCGGCGCCCTCGTATATCAGCGACGCGCCATCGATATAGCGTAAAACAACATCGGCGATCTCGAACTTGCGGCCATAATAATAATAAATGCCGAGTGGTGCCGATGACGGCGGGATTCGTTTGTACATAAGAGGACGCGCGATAGCGAGGCATATTTTCGTGTCCCATGCGCGGCTCGCTCGGTCGGTCGCGCGCGCGCGTGTTCATTGACACGAGTGAAAGTAGTCTCGTTGGCGCTGCTGCTGCTGCTGCTGCTGCTGCTGCTGCTGCTCCTCCTTATGCCGCCGGTGCTCTTTCTCTTTCTCTCGTGGGCCAGAAGGAGAGCAGAGCCGATGTCTTATGTGGGTCAGTTGGCTCGCGGCGTGTGACGGCTCTGCTCTCTGTCTCTCTGTCTGTGTGTCCTTTTCCTCGCGTTGCCGAGTAACAGCGCCTCCGTGCGATTAGAAATGAGAGGAGCGCATATATATGTATACACGATCATCGTACCGAAGGGTCGAATCTTTAAGGCTTGGAGGTGACGATCTTTACGAGACATAATCCGGTTTTTTTGCCGGGTGGTGGCCGTTGAAAACGATCGATATTTAGTCAAGAGTACGCGGCTTTGTATAAACTATATCGTATATATCCGCTCTACAATCCGACGCTATTTGGCTCTTTTATTGATTCTAGAAAAGGAAATTTGTTCCAGATGTCGAGAGAGTAATTTTAATAACATTCTGATGAGTGATTCTTCTAGAAGCTTTATTTATGGCGCTACAATTATTGTGGAAAGCCGCGCGGTACCGATAAAATGTAAAAGCAATAATAACATCGTCTTAAAATGCAGAAAAGAATCCTTGGGTTTATTTCCTTTCGGAACGCAGATCATAATAAACTATAAAAAAGAAAAGAAAGAACAATAATTGGCATTTTTAATCCTACCGAATTACATAAGGTGGGGAAATGAGATAAATAAGGAGGTAATTATACGACAGTCGCTGAATTTCAATTGGGAAGAAAAATATTTTAACTGCACCGCGATGGATAAAAAGGGTCAAGCAGATTTTATTACATCGCGGGCACCGAGAGAAATTTCTAGAAACACCATTGGAATTTTCGAAATGCCAAAGTGTGGAGGAAATCATCCTGTATACATCACGTGTGTGGGAAACGTTTTAACACGTTTTAGCACTTTCTAAAAGTTACCACCTCGTCTTCGATAATGTTAGATTGTTGCAGCCTGTCTATATAACATTTTCACATGCCCGAATTTCGTGATGATTTGCGTTGGCGACCGCTTTTTCTGCAGACTGTCTCTCTCTCTCTCTCTCTCTAGTGATGGTGAATTCGAGACCTTCGTCCGCCGTGCAAAGATACAACGAATATTTAACAATTAACAGGAAGTTTGTTTTTCGATGAAGCTCGATACACTCCTTACTTTTATTAACGCGATCGCGTGCCTACTTTCACAATTTTTTTTTCGTTTCAATTCAACCCGAGCTCGAGACCGAGAGAACGATTGGAATCGAAATAATTTATACACGAAGGTTTCGCAATATTTAGATGCGCGGCGCATCGAATTCGATTTGCATGACGATGATGTATGCATCGCTCGGCTAATATAGCATCTTCCAGTCCTTTTCATTAGCGCATTGTAACAAAGATAATACCCACACGCGCGATGAAATATTCATAGAACGATTTCATCTTCAAAGCTGTGCATTCTTTTCTCTATATGTATTGGGTGGTAAAACAGTTTGGAAAAAAATGTGACGTTTTAACGTGCGCGATCGATCGAAAACAATTGGAAGTAAGAAAAAGATCGGCCAAACATGCAATAGATACTACGAAGACTCGGAACACGCAAGACTGCAGTCTCATGCGCGGCTACGATCAACAATCGTCGATTTCCCCTTACAGGCGAGACAATAAATACGAGTCGAAGCGCACGGCCGAGCGCGTAATTCGTGACGCGAATCCGCGCGCGCGACCGAGCCGACCCTATACATATCGGGAACGCGCGACTTGAACTTTCAGCGTGCCGCGTGCCATATTACGCGCCTCTCCCGCGCCTGGCCAAGAGACACGATATCGCGACGCCTCATCGCCGCATCTTTACGCAATAGCTCTTTCACCGCGACGGCAATGACAATATTTCGATCGCGCCCAGTTATCCAGTGATGCGCGTTACGTTATTTTTTTTTTTTCACGTTGTGCCGTCTTTTGATTTGGAAAAATTTGTTGTTTTGAAGCAAACGCCGTTACGATAGTATAATTGGATCTCGATTCTTTGCAATATTTATAGATTTGTGCAGCTGGAAAGTTGAGCGTAAAGATATATTATATGTTCTTTGAATTTTCCGTCTACTTCGGTTAAAATGTTAAATTATGTACCGTGTATAATGCGTGTATACGGTGCAAACTAAGCTCTGCTTAGTAGAACATAACAAAGCGTAAAACGCAGATATAAATAACAATTGTTTAGCTATGTTGAAGCTGCTCCACTTAAAGCCATTTGATTTCCGCTAATTGATACAAATGAATTAGTCACGATGAATTTTTAATTTTCCTCTAAAACGTCGCGCTTTCACAAAGCCAAACGTGTTCCTCATTTGATTTATACCGAACGAAGTTTATCAACGAAAATAAGTTGCTTCTACAAGAAGTAATAAACCAAGTTTCACTTTGTTCTATCTTACCGCACTTATATATAGGTCCGACGGGCTTGGAAGCGTTTGATTGATTTCAATGCTAGAGACCCGCCTCGATTTTGAATAGATGATGGTAGTATAACAGAGAAGAAACGGATAGTAGTCGGAATTGAAAGGACGCGGAATGAATACACGTGTGTATCGGATATGAGTTTACGTTTAAGTAGGTATCCAGGGTTACTAGCTCATGAGAGTTTACATTCGTCGTGGGAGTTACACTTCATTATTTCGTGATTATTGCGGCTTGGGAGAGTAGTCGTTTTGTTGTAAACGTCTACCGCGGATTATCCTACTTTCGGCTCCCATAGCGTCAGAGCGACGTTACGAAGATGCCATTGCTTATTTAACTGGCGATATTGTAATTCAGTCACCGCAGATTGTTCTGTGAGTCGAGCGTCGTTTAGTAAGCGGTATACTTCTATTATAAACGTTTTTTAATGTCCTTTCTTTTATCCATTTTGAAAATACCTTATGTACATCGGATAAGACTTTGATTCATTTGAAAAGATCGAGGTGTACCCTGCACGAATAAAATACCCTAAACAATTCGAGCGATGCGAGCGATCCGAATGCAGCCAGAAAACTCGCAGACAGCGACAGCGATACCAAGCCGAAACAGCAACAACAGCAACAAGGAAACTCCGTTTTCCGTTTCACCCATCAAGCGCTTATATCCCACAGCGCTCCTCAACAACAGCAGCAGCAGGGACGCGCAGCTCATCGTCATCGCTGACCCCGCTGCTCCGCGATGCATTGGAAAGTAAGTCTGTCCTTCTCGAAAGTGGGTCCCTCGGAAGAGACGCGCGAGCGAGCGAGCGATGCAGCTCATAAAGTGCCATTTCCGATTTCTCGCTTGCTGACGGTGCTGTTGGTGCAGCGACTCTCGCGGAACTATCGCCGCAACCGATTCCGGTCTCTTCTGACCGATCGCGACGAGCCACGATTTTCTCGGTGGCTGAACACCAGCTCAGGGAATTATTCGTATTGTTTAGGGAGTGTGACAGAGAGATTTGAAGAGATGGGATTGAATTGGTGTACATTGGCGGAGGTCGAATGAATACGAAAGTATAGGGTTCTGTATCGCTTTACTGATTGCTGTGTACGTGCGATAAGATAACTGTACTGACATTTCAATGAGGATATGAACGCGCTCAATTAATTTATTAATTTGTGGTATTAATTGTTATTGTTGTTTCGGGGATAGATGATCATTGAGCAGTTTATATAGCGGTACGAGGTACATTGTATTGAAAAGCAAGTCCTTTCTAAAAGGATCAGCTTAGTTAAATTTGCTGAAGAACACTTTTTTATGTGCGAATTACCACATTTTAATTGCGATAATGAAAGATTTGGATTTCGCAATGAAACGTTAATTCTCGTTTGTTTAGTAAACCTGAATCAGTAAGACTCTCTGCTAATCAGAATTAATCAACGCAAGCAAACTTGTAAATAGTTTTGTGAAAATCAAATATTAATAATTAAATATTGGAACGATATCAAGTTATGGCTATATATATGATTGATTACTACCTGGAAAAATGTAAGCCAGCAATAAAAAATACTATGTAAAATTTTTTTTCTAATTCAATAATCATGTATGATAATAATTATATGATGTATAAGTAAATGTATGGCTATAAATAAAAAAGAAAAACAAAAAAGGATTTAGACAGCTGTATAAAAAAGTAATAGAATGTTGGGTTACTTCAAGTGAGAAATCATGTTCTACGATACAAAATAATTATAGTATAGGAAAACACCAAGCATTCCAGACAAAGATATACAGTAAAGATTAATGCTACTCGAAGATTTTCAATGAAGACAATCAAAGTTTGTAAGAATGGGAATAAAGGCGGTAATCTCTATCGAAGCATTGTTCAGCGGTAAATCGAGGCGACACGGAATCCTTTATCAAACATTTTCCCGAACAAAGCTCGCAATTCATCTCCACAGCTACAATTGCATCGTTTATTTCGCTGCATTCTAAAAAGCCCGGCGATACGTGGGCAGGACTTTCAAACCCAAATGACAGACATTTACTCACAAGGAAAGAAAGCTAATCTAATATAATAGAAAACGCTCTTTAGAAACTATATACTTTAAGATGATTATTATCAATCGATATAACTTTGAGCGTCTTCGATAAATCACACTGCACAATATTCTGTATATAATATATAGAGTCAGATGTAGGTTTCGAGAATCGTAATGAGTGAAAATCATCCGACTTCAGCCTGCAGCACATATCAAGGTTATATATATACATCGAATATAATAGAGACACGGGCCGCGCGTAGGTCTCTTCGATCTCGAAAGGAGTGCCCCGAGGAGAAAAATGACGAAGTCGCGACTGCAGCAGCTGTTGCGCATAGGCCGGGATCGAGACATCGCCTTGCACCTCTGCAATATCCCATCGATGGAGAATTCAATCTGCTGCGAGAAAGCTCGCGTACTATATATTACCAACGCCCACGTCCATCGCATTGTCTCATCCAAAGACCATATTCGCTAATTACGTATACCTGCAAAAGCAAAGAAAAGAATTGCGCTTAGGCTATTTTTAAGACAAAGTACGCGCAATCGCAGTTTCCCTTTGCGGGCATAAAGCTTCCGGCATTGCGCAATCCCGCGAAGCGAGTTATATATATTTCTCGTGTGATATAAGAAATGAGACGCGAGCAAGCATTGCGCAAGAGAATATATTTACATTGGGGATATTCGGAAATGCGCGCGCGGAAAGCTGACTTCTAATAACACTTTCTCCGCACTTTATTGCACCGAGCGCATGTGTCTGTACCGCGCGCACACACACACAGGCTTACTTGGATAACTCGAAAATGATGCTCTGTAACAAAGAGAGCAGAGTGCAGGAACAAAGTCTATTGTCGCGGCTGGTGAGCCATTGAGAAGGAGAGGAGAATAAAAGAAACAAGAATCAGGTCATTGAAAAGCCGCCTAATCTACTATTTATACACCGAGACTGTTTTGGCATGACGCGCGGATGGAAAAAAAAAGAAACAAGGTAGGTGATACACACGCAAGATGCTTGATCACTTTATAATCGTCGTTTTCTCTCGATTTTAATTATAAAAGGAGAAAAAACGAAAATCCATCGGTGACACGATAGAGTCGCCGAATAATTGGCGTGTGCACACACGCTCACGATATATATAAAGAATGAAAGGGTACGATCGGCTACGGCGTGTGCGCATGACAATATATGAACGTCTTGAAGCCCCGCGCGACTTTCTTTCCAATTAAGATGTCGGTCGCGGTCTTTGAGCATATATCGCCCTGTTCCCTAATGCACTCGCCCGTTTACATACGCAATTAGCCCCGAGACGGTGTGCAGTGTGTCTGGTTTCAAGTGGCCGCGTCCGAGAGGAGAGAGAGGAAAAGGGTCAGAGATTAGGAAAGAAAGATCTCGCGGTATAATACAGTCCGTTGGGTAAAGGTCCGCGCGTGTATACGATTAGCATATAGGCTTGGTCCGTTGGCTTTTCCATGTGTGTGTGCAGTGCGCGCGTAAGGCGCGGTCAAGAAGACGATCTACATAACGATTAGCGCGCGGTGCATGCAGCCTTTGGATATATGGCGGACGCAACAATGGCGCATTAGTGTGTATCTCTGCTGATTTGGGATGCGAGGAGTGAGTTGCTCCTTGTTTGCTGGAGTGATGGACTGATTTGTTTATTGGCTCGGTGGGAAGGAAACGAGAGATTAAAAACACGGGATATGTTGCGAGGATTTGGGTCGGCTCCCGTTCTTGGGGAGGTATTTACTGCACCGCACGCGCGCTCATGAGAATCGTTGCCTATGTAACTGTGAAACGAGTGTGTAATCGTATGCAGGTTCGTTGTACCGATATTGTTTCGCGCATCCGTCGAGCGAGTTCTGTAGTTTTGAGATTTCAAATTGAGTCGATTGAGCTGTAATTAAAGTTAGTATCAATAAAATCGGTTACTCGAAGTCAAACGGTATTTTTATACTCGCTTTTAATAACTTCGCGCATACTTTTACTTTATTCGAGAACACGTGTTTATGAGATAATCCTTTAATGAAACCAAATTTTATAATGCTTTTATGGATCTTTCCCATTATTTCGAAGAATTACTTGTAAGTTCAAATGTCTCTGCCACACTTGACCCGCGTCAACGCACCCAAAAAAAGCACCCGATTCTCAAAGTCTCTCTATACAGTAAAATCCAAGAAAATGAACGATCTCACAAGTGCACGCGAGCATTACGAAACAGCAGTTTCTCCCTAAACAGATGCTAAATACGCGATAAAGGCGTCAAACATTAAGATTCAGCAGACACACTTATTACGGTACTCTCATTTACCTCGAAAACAGACAACCCGTTACAACGAAGTAAAATAAAAAAAAAAGTAACAAAACGAAACGTGCCCTTCAAATCGACCAAGAACAAGTGCGCGACATTACGAAACAGCACACAAGTCGTATAAAAATATCCAGTTTTCCAGGTATGTCGCGGCAGAAGAAGAAAAGAAAATATAACGATGAGAGGCCGCGCGCGCGCGAGGAAAGGAAAAAGTGTGTATTTAGAAACGACGACGAGAGTTTCTCTCTATCGCGACACCTGCTGTAGTTGCGTTCCTCGCTTCTTTTCATATATATTATGCACACGATGGCGAGCGACGAAATGCTTCGTATATGTATACGTATATGAATTCACGCTATATACGGTCGTGCGACGTTCGATGAATACAAACATATACACGCGAGCCATATATATATATGTATATTGTTCGCGCATTAGGTGTGCACGTGTGACGAATTAGACTACTAATGTCGAGAACACGTTTCGCATTTTCGCCACGATTACCGTCCTCACGCGAGTACAGAGTTTTCTATATATAAATCGTGCGTTTCTCGAGAAAAGCCACTCGTACTTTTAGAAAACTCACAAGTTCGTTACGCACTGTTTCTAAAACTATACGGATCTTTTTAAACAATTCGTATATCATCGCGACGCGGTGGCGAATCCTCATTTTCATCATCATCCAGAAATCGATTTCGCAAGATAAACACAAGTGCGTGCAGGTAACGAAACAAACAAGGCAATATTGGAAACCGCAGCCATCACCGGTTACGAAAAATATATCCCTTGTTAAACAGGCTCGTCTCGCGCGGTCCATCTCTCAATATAACATATATGTGTATACACAGGGCCAGCTCGAGTTAACAAGTGCAACTCGACACCCGCAGGATTATCATACACACACACACACACACGACGACGACACGCATATATTATAATGTATACACAACGCGGAAGAAAAGGCAAGGAGCGCGAATCGCCGCGCTGTCTCCCGTCGCTCGTATATAACACGATTATTATAGGTCTCGTCGGTTCTCCCCGGTGAAATTTTTCGTCGACTTCGTATAATACCTCTTTCTCTCTCTCTCTCTCTCTCTCTCTTTCTGGCGGGTTCACGGGCACACTCGCACACACACACACACAGGTGGAGTGTCGGGTTCGGGGACCTTCGGACTGTCGCGCTCCGACGAGTGAAAGTCCAACGCGTGTGCACGTATAATATATAATACATGTGCAGCAGCAGCAGCAGCAACAGTCCCTCTCTTTTTCGAAGCAGCAGCAGCGCACATGTGCGACAGAGAGATAAAGAGAGGTAGAGAGAGAGAGAGAGTCGATGGAATTCGCGCTTAGGCCACACGGCGACCGAGAGATATATTGCGCGCGCGCCGCGGCTCAAAGGGTTTCTTCCTTATACCGGGGATCTCCTTTGCCTTGGGGAAAGTCGATATATATATATATAGGAGGGGAGTATCCACGGCGATTTCACTCTTTTATCGAAATCGAACGCTTTTGAAAGGGAGCTTTTGCACGAGATTTCTCCATTTGACCAAATCGTTCGCCACACTCGTATATCTATTGGGTTATTAATAGATGTCGCGGCTCGAATTATACAAGCACACCGAACACGTAACTCATCATATTTTCGCGATAAATGAACTCTTCGCGAGTAGAACGTGAATTAATTACTTGTCCAGCGATACAAGAGATTCGAAAACATTATTGAACTTTGGAATTCGCTGTAATTGAGTAACTCGGATTCCAATAGCTATGGTTTTGCATAAAAATGTCAGTGCTGTGTCAAAGCGATTTGTATAATTTCGACTGAACACTGTTTTTTTTTTTCGTTCTCTCCGGTTATTGAGTTGCTACGCGCGGCTTCGGTATTGATGCGCGTACAGTTTTAGGAGGGAAGGGGGACGCGTATGCGTAATTTTCAAATCTCCTTTAATAAAATAATAATGTCCGTGGCACGATTTTTGATTCCACCGCGTGTAAGAGTCATAAAACGTTCTACGACGACTAAATATACTGGGATTTTATCGTTTAGTCATAATCATCCGACAGCTGTGTATCTTGCATGCAAGGCTGTATATGCGATGTCTATGTGAAAAGTGTATAATAATTTTACAGTCTGGGACACCTTCTAAATCTCGGATGACTCGTTCGGGCACATAATGGCCCATTGTTAATCAAGCCAATTTAGTAATTATGAACTCCGCGAAAATTGTTTATCGATCGTTGAATAGGATTTTTGTAATTTGTAATAACACGTTTTTCGTATACCTATATTTTACTTGGCCTACCACGATGTAGAAATTGCGGAAAAATTTTTCTTCTAATCAATGATTAAATGTTGAATTCCTCGTTTACTAAAATATATGATCATTAATAGTCTTAATATCGTTTTTGGCACGAACTACTGAAAAGGGTATACTTAAGACGCAGCTGAATGATGTAATAAAAGCTCTAACGGCTAAAGAATTTTAATTGACGCTCGATAAGAATGCTCGTCCAGCGGCGGCTATTTTCACGAAACAAGGACTTATCAATTCGTTATCATCTTTCTTCAGCTTTCCTTTGACTTTCGACCGAGGCGTTTTATTTTTCACGAGGACGCGCGACTACGAAAATCGCTTGATTAATTTATGCGCAGATTAGTTTCGCCTGCACACACAGGCGAGGAAAATCGAATGTAATGTTGGGCGTGGGAATTCGTTTCTTTTTTTCATTCCCTTTTGGGCCAAGCTGCGAAAGCGAGTTCCCCGAAGAAAGAGAAAACTGTCGATTATATCTGGTGAGAGAATACGTATTTCGATCCTCTCTCGCTGTCTGGTGTAGCTGTCGGCGAAGACGCGCGGCCGCGCACATCTCGTAGTTGCGCAGGTTCAATCAAATCCTGCGGCCGCCCAAGTACTGCGCGAGATTCAATTTTCAGCTCGGCTTTTTCGTTTTTGCAGGAGGGATATATTGCGGAAATTCGAGAGTGCTTCTCGATTACAGCTTATTTCTCGTTATGCAAATAGTATGTGATTTATCGGTGAGATCGATCGCGGAAAATGAGAGGCATGGAGATTGCTTTGTGTGAAAAATTTTCCCGTATCCGATAAATTAAATGTATTTTTAATTAAAATGAAGCTGATGCATAATGTCCTATTATTAGTAGTACTCGGTATAGCGTTCAATTTCCTAGGAATGTCTATTCCGAGCTCGAATTTGAATTTCACCTCGAAACTTTTATTTATGTATAGAAAGTATTCGCTCAGGCATTCAAACATTGCACACACAATCTTTTTTCCCGCACAAATGTCCAATGAATTCCAATATAGCGTTCTAGAAACACACGCAAAAGTCCCTGAGCAAGAAGCCGGCGCAGATTATAACGACAATAAGAGGGGAAAAAAACTAAGAAGAAGCGGTATTGACTGTGTCGCGCGAGTTATCAGCTGGCCTTGATCCCGTTGCCCGTCGAGCTCAGCTCAATGCGCGACGCTCCGCAAGCGTCATCCTCCAGGTGTGTGTATATATATAGTATACAGGCAGATCCGTAAGTCATGCGCGACGCTCCACGCGGACGAGCTTTGTACACGCGCGCGCACTCGCGGCTGCGAGAACGGGAGACGCGCCGAATTAGGATCGCCGCTGCACTTTCCATTCTGAACCAGATCGCCACGGTATACCGACTCGGCTCCTTCTCTCTCTCTCTCTTTCTCTGTCTTGTGAACCGCTCGAGGTTCGCGATGGTTTCCGCGTTCGAGCGGTGTGTTTCACGTTAAACGCTTATATCGACCTCTTCGTTCTCTCTTCTTATGGAGAAAAGAGTATATGTGTTTGACTGTGTGTGTGTGTGCGCGTGTGTGTGGCTGTGTGTTTTGCGGTTTTTATGTTTCGCGGCGAGCGGTTTTTCGGGACGCCGACAACTGGACCCTTCACCCGCGGACGAGAAGGTGCGGGTTTTAATGTCGTTTTGCATGCCATGGGCGAGGCTCAACTGACAAATGGACTTTTAACGATTTTTCGGAACGTTTCTGATGCTTGCTTTGAGCGATGCCGTGTAAAATTTTATTTGTACACTGCTTGTACGGCTTTCTTTTGGCAACGTGCAAGTGGATTGATGCGTTGTTAGGCTTGATTTATAGTTTTGGGTGTATTTGTTTCTCGAGTGGATGCGAGCTGTAAATATCTTTCCCGAAATGCTTATATATATATTATTGGCTTGCGTAAGGTTTTGACAATATTAATAGGATAGGATAATTTCAATTGAATTTGAGAGGACAATGATACAGAATTTTTTTTATAAGTAAATTTACGATTGAAAAGTGTTCCATTTGGTGTACGATTACCTTTGTACAATAAAAGGACATTCGCGCTACACCGACTTATGGCCTGTTAAAATTTTGATAGCGAGGTATTCCGATGCACCAATTAAAGTCACAATTTCGGGTAGCAAGAATCTCAGCGAGATAACGCACATTCGTTGTAAAATGCATATTTCATTGGCAATGTATCAGTGTGGGTTTCAAAAGATATTCCGCGCCTTTGAAATTATCTTTGTTAACCTATATAGATATAAGTTATCGCGAAAAACTCGTGAAAGCCTGTACCTCGAAGGTAATACATGAAATCGAAATACTACGTGTTGTTTTTTTCTTTAAAACATTTTGTAAATAATACATTTTTGTCTATATTATTGTTAAGTAATTTATCCTTATAAATTCCAACCAATGTTAGAAAAGGTGTAGAATATAAAATTTAAAACTTAAACTGATTAATTCCATGAGACAGTAGCCAAATCTATTTTCTACACTTTTACAATTGTTTTTCTTTTATAAATTTTAAGATAGATTTATGCTGCTTTTTATCAAACGCAGTGGCTTTAGATTATGCCGGGCAACGTCTGAGGATAAAATGCGAATGTTAATAATTTTTTCGGGACATAAATATAGCTTTTTCAATCGAGTCAACCAATACAACGGTGACTGCTTTTAGCTGAAAATCTGCACAATCAAAACGAGCGGCGCGCGAGGTAGCAAAAAATCTAGCAAATTTAAATATGGCAATATAGGACCGGGACATAAATATTCTATAGTCCCGAGAGATGCAAAATAATTATTCAACGCGGTGATTATACCGATGCGATGCCGCGCAGGAGTTCCACGAATCGGAGCCGGAACGCGGCGGCAAAAAACGGGAAGTGATGGAGAGAATAAAACGGGACATCTGAGAAAGTGGAAGTGAAACACTAGTATATGCCAGGCATCGTATACTGGGCTGAATTACATACTTACTTAATATTTGATGTTACGCCGGCCAATATTCATACGTAATGAATATCTATTTGTGGATAGAATTTCGTATGGGCGAATATTGAACGTTTATTTTAACCGAAATAATTAATCGCTTATTATAAATACAAAAGTAATAACTTTACAATGTTACGATTATTTTGTATGAAAATCAGAAACACATTGTAGAAATAATTTTATTGCAAATTAAAACGATTTATTTTTTTTACAGAATCATACGAATGCAGAATTGAAAAAACAAAAACATTATATTCAGTCAAAAAATATCGTTCATCCCATATACACGCGTTGAAAACGTACCAAATTGAAACGATAATCGGTAACCGTTCAATTACCCAGGAAAAAAAAGCGCTCGCCGAAACCCGATTAAATGTTCCACGCTCTAAAAATCAAAGCCCCATCCCGCGGGCCTCATCCTCACCGCCACCACCAGCAGCGCACCAATTAAAAAAAAAAAGAACCCCCTCGAAGTTTCAATACCCCTCCGCGCGCCAATCATCTCCCCACCTGTGCTCGCACTGCACGCAAAAAAAGAAAGAAAAGAACGTCGCGCACATTCCCTGATGCAACCGAGCGTCAATGCAATTACGGGAAGGGGGCTCGACGGCCGCGCGCCGCTGCAGTCACGCATCGCAAAGCTCCCCCGACGCAAAACCGTGTGCGCGCAGCCTCCGATTCATTCATCTATTCAGTCGCTCGCCTCGTCGAGCGCGACAATCATAAAAGCGCGCGCGCGCCCATGTGAGAGAGAGAGAGAGAGAGAGAGAGAAAAATCGGATATATAGTGGGGGATCGAATTCCCATTGAAAATAATACACAGAGAAACGCGCACATGCGTACCCACACACACACACACACACAAACACAGAGAGAGAGAGAGACGGTCGGTGCAGGTATATACACAGTAAAGGCAGCGGCAAGCGGCAAGCGGCGCGCACAGAGAGAAGGAAGTAGGTCGGTGAGAAGTCGGGCCGGCACAGCAGCAGCAGCAGCGGCACCAGCGGCTCGTAAGGCCAGCGCCACGAGCAGTCAGTCTCGCCAAGTTATTCCGGGAGTCAACAGGTGCCTCGGCTCCACTCGCGCTGGGTCCACCCGAATACCCGCACGCACACACACACACGCATAACGACCACTCTTGCTATATACCGCTGCAGCCGCGCTGAGCCATGGTGTCTTGATATCGCGTATAACCCATTGTAAACACGCAGTCGTACGAGCTTCGATATAGACGGACTATTTGCTTTTTTTTTTTTCGTTTCGAACGATAAGAACCCCGGAAGATAGATATATAGACGGTGGAGAAATTTGACCCGGAGCGCCGAGAGAAGAGGATACATTTGGTTGGAACCTGTGTATATTAGCTGGATATCCGTGCCGATGGCGAACTCAAAGGTATAAAAGAGAGTAAGCGAAGGATTAAAAAAAAAAAAAAAAGAACGTAACAGTCGTAAACAGTCGGTCGTTCGAGCCGCGAGCACTGTGTATATAGCCTTGGCTAGACGTATGCACCGCGAGGCTCTGTTTCTTCTATATACGCTCGCGCTTCATTCACCGATCCGTTTCTCTCGCGCGCCAGCGGCGTTTACCTACTCATTGACTGATATCCCTGGCTCTCTCTCTCTCTCTCACTCACTCACTCGCGAGCAGATCATTGCGCTCCTTTTTACACCGATCCGGCCCCGATCGTAAAACTCCCCCTGTGTGTATGTGTGCCTATATCGACTGCTTTTTCCGCCGTGTAGAAATAAAAACAGAGAGAGAGAGATAAGGTTTGGTTCTTCCGCGTCCGGAGGGAAAGCGAAACGAGCAGTTCCGGACTCGTGGTGTCGGTGAGTTCGAAGGCGTTTATAGGGGCAGGGAGAGAACTAGATCGGGATTAATTATACTGGGCGCACCGGCCAATTAATGTCTCGGTTACAGACGATGATTTCTGGAGCGTAAAGCGGCAGAGAGAGAGAGAGAGAGAGAGAGGTGAGATACGACGAGCCGAGTGAATTTGACTTTCGCGCGCCGGTGTGGAAAATTTTGGATGAAGCGAACGGCGATGGATTGTTTTTTTTTTCTTTTATGGCTGAGTTATTATTGGTGTTACGGTGGGATATGTGGTTATGTAAAGAAAAGCGCAATTACGGCATTAGACGCGTGAAATTGCGGTTGCTTACAGCGAATAAGTTTATGCAAATAGAAATTTGATATGCGACTAGTGCTGTTATTTTTTTCCGATTCATATTATTTTTCTTCTTTTTTTTTAATATAAAAATAGCTCATTTTTGACTGAATAATTTTCGTGCATAATTGGCTCTATAATTATAAATAAATCGGGAACCTGTAATAATAATATCGAAGGAATTCTAATTTCGAATGAGTTTTAATACGACTTCTGGTGATGCGTAATAAGAATATCTTTTTTCTTCGATCATAAAAAGTGTAGTATCCCAAGAAATATATTGCAGCACGACAAATTACGTTTGAACCGTTACAAAATAAAAGCACCATCGTTAAAGCATGTTTCCTAAAATTGCGGTGCATAATTTTTTATACCCATCTTCTTCAGACATTCCAGCAAATTGGGTTCGTAATTGGTAACGAGAGCAGACCGTTTTTTTCCCCAATAAAGTAAAAAATAAATAATGTTTGAAGTTCTTTTTTTTTTATTTGCTTTCCAAACTCTTAGCGTTTGAAGTTTCTAAAAGTTATTGCTCTTTTTTGTATACGCAATAGAGTTTTTGAGTTTAACTTTCTATGAAATAATTACGGCGATATCAAAAAAGCGTAAAAAAGTATTGAACCTTTTGAATTTGAATTAATGCTGTATCACGAGGACCGTAAGAAAGTGAAATCATACGAACATCTTACTGTGTATGCCGGCACTTTTTTGAACGCATACGTGCAGTCAGGACGGGATTGCGATTGATTCGACAAAAAGTAAATTTTAGTAAATTCATTACAAAAACATAATATCATTTAGGAATAGGTATCCGATAAATAAGACAAATTTAAAATGATACATTTTTTTTTATAATTTGTCAGATTAGCTTAGTTTGTTTTTAATAAATATATCCTATTCATAATAAAAAAAAAAATAAATAAATTTCTTGTATTGCCTAAAGATTAATAATAATATTTTACCCACAAGTTTTTCGTAAAATTAACTTGTACCGTTAAATAAAAGAAAAAAAATATCGTATTATGAAATGCTTGACTTTTACTGCTTTGAAAACCATGGAAAAAAGTTCTTATCCTTATTCATTGCCAAACAGAGTAGTTTACCAATGGTTCATAAAATTTAATATAATACAAACACAAATTTGAATATTTCAAAAAGTAATGCCATAAATATTTCCCTCAGATTATTCTAGCGTTCGCGCTACTAGCAGCGGCATCGTCGTCTTTCGCAACAACAACAGCAACAAATACAACAGCCAGTGAGCTGCCAAAGCCGAGCTATGCACGGACGATGCTCAAGGTATCCCGTAGTCTGCCCGGCGAGACCGAAGAACTCAAAGTCCGTACCAGCGAAGGCAACGTCGCTACCCTAATAGTGAAGCGCCGCGAGAAATCCGTTAACAACGTCAACAACGTCAACAACGTCAACAACGTCAACAACGTCAATGTCTCCAGCGATGTTCCAGCGTCCAATGGATCTACCTACGAGGTTCCCTCGTCAACGACCACAGCTCCAACGACATCGACAACGATCGGTTACCAAAACGTCGAGGTCGACCCGTGGAGTCGCTTGCAAACCTGGAGCAGCGTCTCCAGCAGCAACGAAGCTCAACCGCCGAAACAGCAGCAACAACAGGAAGAGTCGAGAAGCTGGATCCCAGTGAACCGCGGCTTCGACAGCTGGAAACCCGTCCAGCAGCCTTACAACACCGACGAACCGAAGAGGTCCTGGCTGGTGGCCGATCAGCTCGAGAGCTCCCGAGGCTTCCAGACCATCCCCGCCGACGACAACTCCAACGAGAGGATCATCCGCTACGCCTTCCTGCCCCACGAGCCGCCACGACGTACCACCCGCACCAACGTCGGCGCCAATCTGATGAAGAACCGGGACGCGAAGAATGTACCGGCCGAGGTCGTCGTGAGATCCGAGATCAACGTGAAGCCGCAACCGGGTCAGCCGCAGATGCAGGCTAAGCGATTGCCAATGTCCCTCGACGCGGATGGGACGCCGATCGTTCACGGCAGACGAGTTCCCGACGAGCCCATAGACAAGATCCAGGTCTGGAGGAACGCCAGGGTCATCAACGATCAGCTGGTGACCGACGCGAGCGCCGACTCCACCACCACTGCTCGTGGACTGTCCGAGCTGTCCTCCGGCCAGAGCTTCGAGAGATTCTTCGAGGACGTGAATCGCAGGTGAGCCAGTCCGTCGGTGGCGATCGGTATAGCGCTCGATATTGCTTCTGGGCGTGTGCAGTTGCTGCTGTACTGTTGCTACAAGGGCACACGGCTGATCGTGACGAGGATGGCCATTAAAGCCAAGCTGACCTCCTTCGTGCGTTACAAGCCATGGGAAAGTGTAGGCATTCGCGTGGAATTGGTGGCAACTCGCGCGAGCTGCGAGTAGTGGTTTGTCTGAACTTGGGTGTGTTTGTACTGATTATCTGGCGGCGCGGTGCACACTACACTTTTCCATGCTAATTGTGGGGATTGGTATCGGCGGTAAACATTGCCTTGCAGCGCCTGCTTATCTGGATCTCTCGAGTTTGCTTGATGGGCTGATTAGTACCTAAACTGCCTATTATGGACTTTTTTTTTCTCGAAACAGTCCGTGAATTTAAATTTAAGTAGTGTATATAGTTATTACGTCAAAGTAAATTTTTTTAAAACTAGTATTCTCGATTATAAATATATCGGAGATGAAAAAGTACAAGTGATGCTGTAGATAAAAATTTAATTGAATTCCAGTGAAATGCAAGTTTCTGTAAATTGGAAAGTTGATAGGTATTGAAAATTGCTACGGTCATTATAAGATTGAAAAAGCTTCGATGCAAATCTCTTATCTGTATATATTTCCCCGTGTCTCGTATTTTTAGCTTCAAATAAATGTCACATCGCGATTAATAACGAAAATTGTACGATTCACTAACCATGAGTTGGAAATTCTCTAATGGTCATAACCCGTGTGAGACGCTTTCTGTTATAAATAGCACAGATGACTGGTATTACCGTTTAATAGCTTCGGTTCCTTAGGCAATTACGTTTTATGTTTTCTGTAAGTAACGATTCAAAAGTGAAGATAAAGATGACACAACTCTTGCGATATTTTGAGAGCTGAATTCACTGTTTGAAAAGCGGTTGGCTGAAACCCCCCGTTTAAAAAAACACGATGTTTCTCTGCTTCGGTTGAGTTATATGAGGAAATAGACGAGAAAGCCAACAAAATTTATCGCTCTTCGCGAATTTATTTGCACGCAATTATTCCTTTTAACGCCGCGAGGATTTGCATTTCTACTACTAAATGGGTTGAAAGTGCAAGACTGGTTTCATAGTGTGCAGTTGTGCACACGTTGCGCAAATAAAACATAATTCTCACCGAGCCACGAAATACAGGACAGGTCTAAGGCATTTTGCCCATATAGTAAATTTAGGAATCCAAGGCATTTATCCGGGCTTCTCTCATTAATTGTAGATTAGAAAAAATCACCCCCGATGTTGACACCATAAATGATTTCCCGTTATTTTGAAACAATTTTCTGTTAGGACTTTCGCGGAACGCCCAAGTCTGTCGCCAAAGGTTTTTGTCTGAGTGTAGAAATACAACCTGCCACTTTTCAAGCACGTCTGGTTGCCATCAATCCCAATCTCGGACGAAAAAATCACTCTTACTTTAATTCAATTTTTTGTGGTCGATTCGAAATTCTACGAGCGATCGTGGTCGCAATTTCAAATTAAAAGAAAATTCGACGGAAGAAGTTTTGTGGGATAATTTACGGTTTTTTTTCTGTATTTGTGGTAATTTTCATAGTTAAAAAAACTTGTACAATCGTTACGACTATCGGTTTTCGGGTCATCCACCTTGAAGCATTTGGTAATTACCGGCAGATTTTGGCACTTTCTTCGAGGTAAAAAGACGGTAGTTTGTCACGGTTCAAGGCATTTGCATGTAAATTTGTATAGGAAAGATATTAAGATAAACCTTCCGGCAGACACGGATGTTAGTTCGGTTAAAGACGGTAAAGTCTTATGGAGAAAGTGAACGGCTAAAAATTTTGTTGACAGAAAGCTGATTATTTCTTTGAGAAAGCCACGCGAGTAAGTAACTTCTATTTGACTCTTAACTTGGTAATTCATCGCGCTAAACCTGTTTAACGAGCTGTTTAAATCCACACTGCAGAAGATTATTTTTTACCGACACGTTTAAAATTAATAAAATTATCGTGGACAATAAGTAATAAATATTTCATAAATTTTGAAAATCCGTTACAACGAAATGTAAACCAGGTGATGTACTTAGTTTTAATATATTCCAACGCGAACTTACTTTACTAGCCGATCTTTTTTTTTCCGTAAATCATTTAAAGAAAATGTTAAAATAATGCATTTTTAATATAAGCACAGCTTATTTGGAGCGCGAAATATTAGCTTATTATTGAAACATAATTCTCAAGTTACACTATGTACGCTGCAATTAATTAGCTATTACTTACACGATTCATTGATATTAAGTAGATTATCTGTTGGCGTCAATTAGTGCATGAGGCATTTCTGTATAAAATAAGTATGAGTTTCATTAACATAATAAATTGTATCATTTAACAATTCTGTATCCTTGGTCTGCTGGAGTACATCGAAATATAAGTAGGCTCATATTATAAAGCGTATATCGATTTAAAGCACTCGGTGAATTTGTCTTTTAAAGATACGGCAAGAATCCAGGCGAGGAGGCGGCGGCAAACAAGCTAAAGACCTACCGCAACGAAGTCCTAGCAGCCGAGATCTACGAGACGGCAGAGGATACCTACCGTCCGAGCATCCGCAAGCGCATGCTCCAACCCGAGGTAGCAGCGATTTATCCAAACTCCCGCTTGTACTCGCCACCCGAGTCTCAAAAGCAATCGGCACCGAGCGTAAAACCAGGCACTCGAGCACCGGTACTACAGTACGCGCATCCCGAACTCGGCGTCCAACCAGCCAAGATCGTGAAGAACGAGAAGAGACGCGCCGACGAGGCCGCCACAGAATCACCCGCTCGCCAGCGTTTCGGCTATCAAAGTCAGCAGCAGCAGCAGCAGCAGCAGCAGCAGCAGCAGCATCAGCAACAACAGGGACAGCAGCATCATCACGGCGAGTACAGGCAGAAGAAGAAGTACGTGCTGAACGACAAGAACATCGTCGACTCGTACACCTTCAAGAATTACTATCCCAATCAGCACTTTTATGGACTGAAGCGGCCCATGAGCGAGGCGCCCTTCTGGGTCAAGATCTCGGAGAATCTCAAGAGCCAGTTCACCGATGGGGTTAACAAGGTGAGTTGAACCGATTGTTACTTTTGTCGTCCTGGCATTTTTGCCCTTCGAAGAGTGAAAAACACCGAAACGGTATAATTAAACTCTATTTATTAAAAACAGATTGTGCTCCATATAATAATTAATCGATCGTAGGTCTCGGAATATACGAAGCCAGTGTTCGATCCGCTGGTCGAAGCGACGCGCAAGATCTCGGAGAATCTCGGCCTGTCGAGCTCGCGTTCCCAGGACCCGGCCCAGGACAAGATCGGCAGCGTAGCCACCGGTTCATCCGTCCTGATACCGGCGCTCGGTCTGGTCGCCTCGGGCGCTGCACTGGGCATCGGTGCCGTAGCCGTGGGTCGTTACCTCGACGTCGACGTACTCAAGCGATCGAACGATGGATCAGCCCCACTGGAATACGTCGATGACAGTGAGAGAGCACTGGGTGTCATCTCGGGGATGGATGAGAGCCAGCGAGCGATGGGACAGGTCGAGGGGGGAGCCAGTAGCGACGTCAATGGGGTTTACATTCTGGTGCAGGAGGGACAAGCTGGACAAGCGGTCACCAGGAGGAAGAGGAGCAGTTCAGATGTCGAGGATGACTCGAGGTAAGCTTTCGTTGCTTTTGTTCGTGTTTTATTACAGCAGGGAACGTAATTTCATTGTATTCAAAAGGTTTTAGACCTTGTTCAGCAGAATTTGCGATCAGATAACGTTTGAATGAGGTGTAGGTCATTGTATATTATTATATTTTAGAAACTTATCACTAAAGACAATACCTAAAATTACCGATAAGGTCATAATCTTTATTACCTATTCTCGCGCTACCTGCTAGTACGCTAATAATGTTCTGGAACCTTTAGGCGTATGCAGCGAAAAGGTGCCGATCCGATCGCGGAAATCGTAGAGATCGATGTGCCCTCTAGATCGCTCGGGGACACTACAAACGACGAGGGTAATGACATTCACCTCGATAACGAGGAAGCACTCGCTAAAGCGATCGTCGAGCAAACTTTGGAGGCTATCGCCAGCAGATCCGAGGCGAAGAAAGAACACGTAAGATTTGGATCGGTTTTTCTTATATACTGTTGTTCTTTCGTTTATGGTGTTTACACGACTTTTGAACAGACACAAGTAGTTTATGGTTTCTTGCTAAAATAACTTACTTTCTCAAAGTACACAAGTAATTATTTTTACTAAAAGATGTTTGTATAAATATAAAAATGAGAAGGGATGATAACATTTTTTAAAAATTACTTCTATTGGATACTTTATGGATGTATAGTCTTCGACTATCCATTGGAAAATAAAATACTCGATCACAGTTATATTTAGGTCAGCTTTGTTTAAATAGAAAGTTCAAAGTAGTACAATTAAATTAGCTTAGGCTCTGCAGCTAATGATTTCTTTGTGAATGTTTGAAAAAGGTGAAGGAAGTCGCAAGGACGAGGCGAAGGCGCAGCTTGGGCGACGACGAGCTGAACGACGCGCTGCAGAATCTGGAGAACGCGGAGGTCGCCGAGGCGAGCAACAACGGACACATACCCGGCGACTGGACCAACACGCCCTGCGCCAAGAGGATATTCTGTGACGAGATGCTGAAACGCGGATCCGATGCTTACATGTTCATGGAGAAAAAGATGTCCGGTCTATTGAGGATGTGAGTGACTTTTAATTTTGCTTTTCTATTGGGGAGGATTTCTTCGATGAATGATGGATAAGTATCTTAGGACTAAATGGGACGTTCTGGATTCTTTTTTTTTTTAATTTAAACTACAGGAACGCATTAATCAGTGCAGAAATATTCGAAACGAATCATTCTTAACTTTCCAATTTACAATGTCGCGGCTGAAAGAATATCCATTAATTCGAGAAATATCATTGTAAATTTCATGTAATTATAATTTAACGCATTTAAAGTATCTCTCGAATTGGTTTACAATCGTTAATTGGAAGCAGCAGCACGTGTACCGTGGCTCTCTCGCCAATGTCCGTTAATTAATTATCAAGAGCGCTTTATAAATCTCGATAATCCCACTAATTGAACGTTTTGCATATTTGTTAAAAGAGAGAGAGAGGGAGAGAGAGAGAGAGAGAGAGAGAGAGAAACGAAAGAAAGAGAGAAGCAGAAGAAGAGGAAGGAGAATCAGATCGCACGGTTAAATGAAGTCCGCGTGCTCACATCGTAAAACACACTCGACCCTTTTTTTTCTCCTCTCCCATATACCGGCAACTGCAATCTCTTTTGGAGCGCATTTCGTTTGCAGAGTACCGTTAAGAATTTCCAAAATGTCCGGCTTCTCCGCGCACCACACGCAGACACACACACACACACACACACACATACAGACCGGCTGTATATATGCAATCGATTCGAATGAGAGAGCGAATATCAGTTCCATTCCGGATTCCGCGCGGATGTCGCGCGCGCCAACACGAGAGACACTCTCATTAAGGCGGCCGCAGCCACCAAGGTGGCATTTTCGGTGTTTCGTCATGAGATTTTTTGATTATCTGACCGAGCCAGAGAGAGAGAGAGAACCTGTTCTGATCTGCAGACACGAGCAGCTCTCACCAGTGGAAGGAATGCGTCACGAGATTCATATATGGGGACTTTTAAACATTTGCCAGCGATGGAACAGCTCGGTATAGGTATAATTATGTTTTTTGCCGCTTTTGTTCGCGCGCCGATTGTGCTATTCGCTCGATGTGTCTAGATTACCCTGCACAATCGGATTCTTTGTAATTTTCGCGAAATTTTGGTCTTTACTTTCTTTATTTGGAGTGGAGGATAAGTGCCGGTGGAGGTTCGACCTCTCTTGTTTTTTTCTTCTTTTTTTTTTAATGCAGGTGAACTGGTTTCGCTCTCGCTTTTAAAAGCACCGTTAGCTATCAGAGATTTTTCCGCCGCCGAGTTGTGAATCAAATTTTGATCTGTTTTATGGTCTTCGATAAATTTGCTGCGAATCACTTTCGACTGGATCGTATAATACGTTAATCTGATATTGTTCTAATACGATTTTCATTTGTTAAAGGTAAATTATCAACAACTCTGTTTATTACCGATCGCTATAAATTATTCGATAGTTGTATACAAAATCTAATCTATGCTGCACGTTCGTGCGCGATTCACTAGAAAATCAGTCTTCCAATCGAAACGCAACTGCATCAAAACAATCCTCTTTCGCACTCGGCGTAAGAAAAAACACAGCATCTCTAACACCGTCGCGTTCTAGCATCCACAAAGAAGCCTCGAGAGATGAGAAAGAAAAAGAAGAGGAAAAGAAAAGGAAGCCACGATCGCGGCTAGTGGGGGACAAAGAAGGAAGAATGGGTATCTCGGATAACTTTCCTCTCTCGGCGGCTTTCGCTCGCTCGCCTGCGCGCACCTCGTGCATGCATCGTCGTCCTACTGACTGATACTCGGTAGGCCGGCCACGGGAGACTTTTACCTCCTAGAATTAGCACAGTTTTCACTCGCAGCAGCGGCCGCTCAGCGGCTATATATACGTGGAAAAGCCTCTTGGAATCGCCGCTCGATTTATATGCGCTCTCGTGTTGCCCAGCTGCTGCTCCTCTTTTTTCTTACCTTTTTTTCTTTTAATCCTCGTCGTTCTCTCTATCTCGCGTGAAAACGAAACTCCGACCTTCCGATCGTCTATACATGTACACACACAGGCACGCACGATTTCCGCATAATGCCCCGCGAGCGTGCGAATCGAATTCTGGGTTATTGAATATTTGTTTTGAGCGTGTACGTGTATATATATATATATATATATATATATACATAACGTGTATGGGTTTTCTATTTAAAGTGTACTAACGGCTTTCGATTTTGTTGCCGGCGCGCACGCTTGCATTGAATTGTTATAAGGCGACTCTAAAAGAGAAATTGACGTTTGCGCGATAGCGGGACACGCGCGTGTTAGCTATACATATAGAGGAGAAACTGTGGGTAAAAAAGAAAGAAAAAAACGAAAATGCCTTTTGGAGAGGTAATTATGCCCTGGCTTTTAATTGCTTATATGTAGAGATTCCGTGTGTACAGTTACTTAATGGACGTCTCGTTTGGCCATTTATTTATTCATAAAAATTGTGGATGTGCATCGATGTGCAGTACGCGGGGCACGTGTGTGTATACATATACATATTAACGACTGCGCCGATCTATGAAAGTGAGCGATGCACGAAAACATTTTTATGTGGGTTCGACCTTATGATTAAAGTACAATAACTATTTTGTCGTGTCGATTGCAAAATCGGTGACGATAGACTAGTGAAAAAATCTGTGACTCGGGTATGCATATAGTCTTATCTCGATGCGGGCTAGTGACGTTGAGAAAATGAATCATCACATGCCGAATAATCATAGTTTGGAATTTTTTTTCATATTTCGTATCCCTGAGATAAAATGTATACTTGTGCTTTGTAAACTTGAGTATATATAGAACTGTTTATGATATTCGCTAAATTAATTCCATTCTCGTGCGGGTAAAACTATCTGTATATAGCATTTATCTTATATTGAACAAAGCTATATATATTTTCTTAAAGCTATTGCTTCATTATTACATTAACTGCATTCAACATAATCGCATGTGTAAAGTTATTCATTGTTTCAGAACAATAACAGTAGGACTCAATTTCTTACTAATAAGCATGAGAGATTATTCGTTGTCGCACGAAGAAAACTTTCTCATCGGTATCCATCGTTCCATCCATTCAATTTGTTATAAACAATAATTATGTACGACAAATTAGCGAGAACAAGCTTGATCTAAATAATCCACAGAACACGGCAACCGATACTATTTAACTTTTACGAAGAATTCGAAATAATGTCACGAGTCAGAAGAACAAACAAGAATACATTCTCGAGTATTATATTACTGAAAATTTAGCACGTGGTACAGCCTCCCATATCCCAGGGCGTGAAAGCGAAATCCGTGTACTCACACACGCGCATACACGCGCACACACAGACACAGGGCTTTATTTGGATCTTTTGCATTTCTATAGCACTGAAATCGATTTTTGTCGATTTTTACACCTGACGAGTGAGGCGCGCGCGCGACGAGAAACGGTTTCGCGAGATTCCTGCATAATATGTAGGTGAAACGAGTTTGCCGCACGGCTTTAGATAGTTTTACCTAATGAACTACTATCGCCGGAACGAATCGAAAGTGTAGTGCGATTATCGCCGTGTGTGTGTGTGTGCGTGCGTGTTCTGTCCGATTTACCGTGAGACATCCTCCAGCGCCTAATTGATTCATTAGATTTGTCGCTTTGGAAAGAGAAATTAAATGCTTTGCAAATTATACGTCTATTTCGAGCGCGTCGAGGCGAGTATACGAAGTGACAACTTTATGGACTTTCTTCGCCGTGTGTTGGCCGATAAAAAGAATTAGGAATCTAATATTTGACACGCGACGTTACGATGCGAGGTGGCATTTGATGAATTCTCGTTCTACGCGTCTACGACTACCTTGTGAGTGGTGAGATCCTGTTCTGAGAGAATCAAAACAGATATTTGCAAGTTTTTAAAATCACGATGAATTTTATGATAATTTTTTAGATTTAAATTTCATGTACTTAATTTTGACAAATTTTGTGTATATGCAATAACAATTCCATTATTAGATAGGTATATTTATAATTTAGGGATTTATGTTTGTTTGCACAAAAAGAAAATTAATTTGAAGATATTCAAGTCAGTATAAGGGTACCATTATTTATGATATTACGTTGACTTCTTGTATCAGATATTTTATTTAATTATTATTAAACCAGTCATTTACAACGTAAACCTACATAGGTATATAAAATACCTGAGCATAGGGCTGGTACATAGAAAAACTTACTGACTAACTTAAATACTAAAATAACCTATCACATATTTGTCTTACGTTCGTGAGAGAACAGACTAATAGCAGTGTTTACAATTAATATTAATAGACAATATAAACATTCAATTAAAATTAAAATAACATAATTAAATATTTTTGGCAACCCAGTTTTTAAGCATTTTCTTAATTGTAATTTTATTATGGGGCACAAACAAAAATTGAATAAAAACTGATCTTTTTCTGTCGGTAAAACACCGTAGCAATCAGCGTTTTGTCCGGAAAGTGATTTGCGGTTTCGCTCATTGCATAGATATTTGATGTACAACCTGTTTCTCCTCTAGAAAACGTACGGTCTTTATTAGACTGTCACAATTAGTCAGCTATTTCGCGAATTGTGAGCAAAAGAAATTGTTTTGATCCAGCAGTCGATGCACGCGACCCAAATTCAATTCTCTTGCATCGCGAAAACTTAGTGCACTATTTATATATATATATATATATATATATCGAAAGCACATAAGGCCCGCTTTTTCTCCATCTCGATTCGAAGCGGAATCGCTCGGATTTCGAAAACACACGCGAGAGATGCGCGCGCAATTGTTTTATTCATAAGCGCTCCGTCGCTCTACAAGATGCAATCAGCATAAAGTGTAAACAGGGTAAAGGAACAAAAAAAAATAGATGGGAAACGGAGAATCGGAACAAAACGTAAATTATTTAATTGCTTAATAGCCATTAGAAAAGGCTGCACTTTCACATCCTGTTGAAAAATATTGAACGCGGCAATCTGTTTGGAAAGAACAGTGAGAGAGGAAGAGAGGAACAGAGAGAGAGAGAGAGAAAGAAATTACGAAATTACAAATCAATCACCTCAATCTAAATAAATTTATCACCATCTTGGGCATTCGGGTCAGATCCGCAGGCGGCGCGCAAAAAGTGAACTCGCGCGCGCGCGGAGGGCGGT
>UELU01143615.1:0-12018 GCA_900490025.1 Megastigmus dorsalis
ATATATATATATATATAATATATATATAATCGACTTGTGTTTGTTTTTGTTTTTAATATGTATATATTTATAGGCTTACCCCGATCTACATCATAATAGTACAGAACTACATATAATATTTACAAATCTTTTGGTCACACTCGAATACCTTGTTCTCAGAGAGCAAGCAATAGTCGTCAAACTTTTTACGCTATAATTATATCCCTTCCATTCTAGACAGTCGTCGATTGATCCTTTTTCTCTTCTTCGTTTTATACATAATATCGTTCATTTTAATTGTAGGTGATAAGCTTCGCACGCGCAAAATAAATAATGGAATATTCGTCTCTCGCACGCTCCCATTCATTCTCTAGATTCTCTTAAGTACTAAATAACAATGAACGATGAAAAATTGTTGGTTCTCCTCTTATTGGCGCCTTCGAGTGTTAGTTCGTCCTGTGCGCAAATAAGAGAGGAAACTAAAAAGTTCCGCGGATTTAAAAACAACGAAATCCGACGGCCTCGATTGCACTGGTAGATAAGCAGCTTCGTTATAGTTTGTCTTTTGTTTCTTTCCTATTACATGATTAACCGGCAGGCGCGCATTAAAGTAATGTCGATGTGCCTTATGGTGATATAATATAATATACAGATTCAACTCAAGCCAAGAGTGGAGTGCTTCTCTGCGAATTGACAGTTTAAATTACCCTACTTTTATTACAAGTATTTTGAGAGTCTTTTAAAATGATTCCTGTACACGCGTTAACCGGCGTATTATATAGTCTCGAGTAAAATCGGTAGCGCAGCGTGACGATACGCTATTATCTCGTGCGCGCGGCTTTATACAAATTTTACACGTTGAATTTCTCACTCAGCGCGGTTTCGTATAAGCATCAGTCCATTCCTTAATCAGATTTTGTACTAATTGTAATGAATAAAATACACGAGGAATCAATTTCAGTTTGACAAATGTGTAAGCGTAGTAAATTTCAAACAGAAAACGCTAACGTCGCAAATAATTGCGCAGTGATTTCACAAATTCTGATATAGAAGCATTTTTTTTTATTAAACTTTACGGTAATTACGTAAGTGTAGTAGAGAGTTTATTTTACAAAGATACGTATTTTGTTTTGCATTCGTCGTTGGCAATAAAATCTGAAAATCGCAATATCGATTTGCATTTTCGCATATGTATATTTAATGAGCTAAGTTTCAACACAAATTTTCGCTAATATCGTCCATATCGCTTAACAGAATTCGAAACTCAATAGCTGTAGCGCAATAATGAAATGCGTATGGCAAGCCAGTTTTTCGCAGGCTGATTTATTCGAAGAATCCAGTATAGAAAAATACGAAAGAAGATAAGAATTTAAGTAATGCCATGCGGATCGGTAACATTGTTGTACTCGATTCCTCGAACAAACACGATGTGCACATATCCATCGTGTGCCTTCCATTTCCGATGGTCTCGCACTCGCGATCCTCCAATTTTACTCGAAACTATCTGCGCGAAAGCACCGCATATCACACAGTCCGCGCCCAACAAAGTCACATATCACACAGACAGACAGAGATAGAGAGAGAGAGAGAGAGATAGTGAGAGAGAGAGAGAAAGAGGAAGAGAGAGAGCATCGCGTCGCTAGTGGCCGTCGCGATCTTTCCAGATCCGCAGATCGAGCGGCAAAGTCCGTAGGAGCATCAGCTCCGCGGATCCGCGGATTCACTGCATGATCGAGGCATTGGCGGCGACCGCGGCGGCAGCCACAGCCGCGGCAGCCGACAGTCCATTGATGGGTTGGCGATGGTGCGTCGCGGCCGTGGATCCGGTGTTGGGTGTCGCGGCTCCTCCGCTGGCGCCGCCGCCGGTGCTGCCGCCGTTGCTCGAGCTCAGGTCGGCGTGTTGGGTCTCGCGGTGGCGACGCAGATCGACCTTGCGCTGAAAGGCCCGACCGCATAGATCGCAGGCGAACGGCTTGAAGCCCGTGTGCTTGCGCGAGTGCGTTATCAGGTTGCTGCTCTGGGAGAAGGCCTTGCCGCAGACCTGACACTTGTGCGGCTTTTCACCTGGAACGTTAAAAGAGACGTGTGTTGATTAGGGATTTTTTCCATTTTATTTCTTTTTTTTGTTTTTTTTCATTTTGTTGCGGGGAGGTTAGAGTGTAAGATTCGAGGGCTCGCTATCGATGGGATATGTACTTTTGTTATTACGAGAATCGCATGTAAAAACAATTCAACGTGTATTGTAACAGCCAGATAGATTAAATAGTAGCTATATATGTCCTCAGTTTATCGTAGTATACTTCCATTACTATATTATTATTATTATTATTATTATTATTATTATTATTATTATTATTATTATTATCATCATCATCGATGTATCATAATATAATAAAAAAAACGTTGCGAAGCAGATGATTAGTTTTATAGTTAATGTTTGGCTAATCGACGCACATCACATATCACGAACCAATACAATTTTTAGTAAAAGTTTAGTTAGAATTTCCATTTATTTTTCGTTCTTTTCCTTTCCTCGTACAAGTATGACATATACTTCGATAGTAAACGTGTAATAGAAAATCATGGAAAAGACTGGCTGTAACGAAGGGATTCCTTGTTTGAGCTTCTCTAAAAATCAATATCAGCGAAAGCGCACGAACACACGCTAAAACATTCTCAGCGAGAGCAGGTGAGAGAGCCAAGGACTTTGTCCATCAAAAAATTCGTCCATTCGTCCGTCAGCGCACGTCATCGACGTGAGTCTATACGGAGGCGAAAGAGAAAAAGAAGGTAGAAGAAGAGGAAGAAGAAGCCATCCTGCGTGGCACGATAAGAGCGAAAAATCCAACCTGTCCTCTCCCCCAGATTTCTCACTCTCAACGCATCCCGCCAGCAGCAGCAGCAGCAGCAGCGGCAACATCAGCATCAGCATCCTAACCCACCACCACCACCACCATTCGCGACAAATTCCCCTCTTCCCTGTCTTACATCCAACCCTATTCTCTCCCATTCCGCCATCATTACATCTCTCCCTTCCTCCTTTCCTCCCTACCTCCTCCACGCACACATACACGTATATATAATAAATCGCTGAAATCGATCGTCCCAGCAGCAACATCATCGTCTCTCTCCCTCCTGCACACGCATAACCTCCCTCCAGGCATTGCAAGAACTGCAGGGTTAATTCTAACAGACCAGCTCTCTCTCTCTCTCTCACACACACACACACACACACACACGAACACGCAGAGAGACTACATTTATCCATCCCTCTCTCTCTCTCTCTCTTTCGTAGGAGGCAAAGAGAAGGTGGTATCCGGGATTCGGGGCACGCCCGGTCAAGATTTCCTCCCGAGCGAGAATCTCAGCCGCCCCCGCGCTCCTGCCGCTGCCGCTGCTGCTGCTGCTGCTGCTGCTGCGAAAAGAGATGGGGAGCGAGAGAGATAGAGAGAGAGAGAGAGATAGAGAGCGAGTGAAGAGCTGTGCTCTGATTGGCGGCCGGAGGCGGCTCCAGCCCCTCGTTACCATAGCGACGGCCTTATCCGCGAACGAGTGAGACGGCGAGATACTGCTATCCGATACGCCAGCGCCATCTATCTCTTCCTTTCTCTCTCTCTTGTACGCTCTCCCTCTCTCTATCCGTGATAGCGAGTAAAGTTGGCGAGTGTATATATATACATACGTACGTATGTAGTGAGAGAGTGAGAGGGGGGGGGGGGGAGAGGTAGGTGGATGTTTTTAATGGAAGCGCCGTTTATACGCGCTTCTGGGTTATACGCCTCGAACGTGGATATCCCCGGGGCGTCGATGTGTCTATCGATATATATATATGTATACGTGTACTGATAAACAATGAGTATACAGGGAGTGCGGCAAGCTCTTTAAACTTGATTGAGGAGCTTCTTTTTCCGTGCAGCCGCAAGACTTTATGACGTGGAAATCTGTTCTTGAATTCGACAATTTCTTTTTTTTTTTTCGTTCGGCTATATCTATAGTGAGGAAGGAAGCATTACTATGGAGTATATACCGTTACAACTTTTTATACTTACACTACGTGAAAGTATTTTTACACGCGCGCAGCCAAAGCTTTATTATATCAGAGCTTCACATATAAGAATCTGAGCTTTTAAATTTTCTCTAAATCGTTTTCTATCAGAATAATATCTTTTAGATCGGAATATACGTATATAGAAACAAAATATGGAACAAGAAGGAAATCATTATTAATCACTAGGCAAAAATCGTAAACAAAGTAAGATGAGAAAAGAAAAGCCACAATCAGAAATTTATTACATTCCGCGTCTTTTACAGAAAAAAAAGCAAAAAAAGAAAAAGAAAAAAGAAGTCTCGTCGAAGACCGAGGCCATGGAGAAAAATCAGTATATCGAGGAAAGGACGCTTGGGCTCGCTCTGCTCCTCTCTCCTCTGCTCTCGGGAAATCTATTCGCACGAATCGCGCGCGGGGCTGCGATGAAATTCCGGATGAGTGGTCGTCCGGGGCCGTGAGAGAGAGAGAGAGAGAGAGAGAGAGAGAGAGAGAGAGAGAGAAGGTCGCTCACGGGAATTTACGGGCTCGTAAAAATCAAGAAGCGTCCGCCGTGAGCAGCTCGAGCAGTGCTTGCCCTCCTTCGTCTTTATCTTCCCTTGCAGTCCGTTCACGTTGTCGGGGGGAGGTCTGCGCGTTTACGCGCTATTCTACTTACAAGGGAGCTGGGAGATCGCGAGCTTGGGTGTCGAGACCTGCAGCACATGCGCTCGGGTCAAGGAGATGGAGAAACTGAGAAAGAGAGAGAGGATACAAGAGATGCCGTTGTACGCCGGCAACAGCCGACTGCTTTATCGCTGCTCTATACCCTTTTTCGCCTTTCTCTCTTTTCTCTCCCTTTTCTTTCGGAAATAGAACGGATTCGATTATCGGTCAGAGTTTTTGGCAGAACAATTGTTAATGCGATGCGAGCGAGACCAGCTTTTGCGATAGATATTTATTAGGAATTATTGAAACTGTTGATACTTGGTAACTTGGATTTTCTAAAAACTATAACGACTTCACTTTTTAACACCATACATTTTTTTTTCTTTTATTCCAGGCCACGTCCTCGACGTTGTCTTACGTAATTTCTAGTTCAATTCAATAACATTTTTGTTCTTATTCATAGAATTGCATCTAGCATCTATTCTTAACATTTTGTTATCGCCTGTATCTACTGAGAAAGTGCTATTTTTCCACAAAAATACAGGCTCTGTCATGTTAGGAAAAAAAAAAGAAAAAAAAATACATTATAATCAACCATTTTCGAATAACGATAACCGAACAAACTTAAACATCGATAAAAGAAATAAACCGCTTCGCGAAAAAATAAGAAACATAACTCTATCGATCATAAAAACGAAATTATTTGGCAAAATAAAGCGAAAGATGGTGGCGGTATACGCAGAAAGAAGGTGGAAATAAAAAAAAATCCTGTCGCGTCGAAAGTAGTAAAAGGCGTCCATTTGGCCCTCGCGAACTTTCCCGAGAGCGTTGGAAAAGCGATCAAAGTGCCGTCTCGGCTTCCTCTCTCTCCTTCAACTCCAACATCGGGAAGAAAAAAAATTCTTTTCCACTTTCAGCGAAACGAGCGAGCGAGCGAGATAGAGACAGAGAGAGGGAGAGAGAGAGAGGGACAGTAAGAGAGAAGAGGACCCTCAAGATTTGCCGGAGTTTAATATGGTTTTAGGGGCAGCGGCGGCGGCGGCGGCGTCGGCGGCGCCGGCGGTGGTGTGGCAAGCGACTTGTAATGGCGTCTTAAGTTTCGCAGGGGCTCTCATTCGTTACTTGCTCCTCTCTCGCCTTTCTCTTCATTCTGTTTCTCGCTCTCGGAACGACCCTTTTGACATCGAGATGCCGGAAGAAGAGGGCAGAGATTAGCATATTCATCGAGAATTTATGGTGAATAAACGGGAGCTTAATTATGACGAAGTATTAAGGGAGAAAAGTGGGCGGCGCATCGCGTCAGTTTCTCTCTCTCTCTCGCTCTCTCTCTATATATATATCTCGAGCTGTGAATTACTTTGACACGGCTATCCTTCGAGGTATCGAATTTAAAAAAATTGTTTCTCTTCGATTTTAGAGTTATGTAAACTAGATTAAAAAAAATCATCGAAATCTTTGAATGAATTTCTAACCTGGGATCGTATATTCTAGCAATGGAATTCGAAAAGTGAATTATTATTGTTGTAAAAGTAATTCAAGGTTAATCCTCCACTCCTTTTACACTTGCATAAAAGTTAGTAACAATAAACGATCATAATATTTGCAAGATCAATCGATCTAGCCATGTTAAAGCATCACACGAATCCAACTAAAATTATCTTCCCGAAAAGGGTTGCGCACCTCTTTCCGAAAACCTCAATCTGCTCAAATAATCGCAAAGGAAGGTCAGTCATAAATAAAATAAAAAGTCACACGAAAGCGATCCATTGGTCATCCAGCGATTCATCCGTCCCACAGGACACATCTCTATCAGCTGTCCCTTTTCGCCGCCACCATCATCAGTATCGGCAATGATAATGATGATGTTTCATTCTCTCTCTCTCTCTCTCTTTCCCAATAGCCTGATGTATTATTTAAGGGAAAGGTGATTTTTCGTAGCTCCGAGCGAGCAGAAGTGGCAGGCCGGGAAAAAAGACGACGAGGAATCCCCCCAGCAGCCAGCCATTGGCAAAAGACTTGGAAAAGAAGAGACGAGAAGAGCCTTGGGGGTCTGATTGATATCAGTCGGTAATCCAGGCACGGAGAGAGAGAGAGAGAGAGAGAGAGAGAGCGAGCAAACACCTCAGCCTGGAAAATCCGTTGCTGTCCTCGGTGTGAAATATGAGATGTGCTGCTACTGCTGCTGCCGCCTCATACGCTCTCTCTCTCTCCTCCTCCTCCTTCTCCTACTTCTACTTCTTCTTGAGCTTCTTCTTCTCCCACCTCGTGATACTATACCATATCCGCTCCTCTCACGGGGATTTGGATTGGAGGGCAGGAAAAGACGTGCGCGCAGCAGCGGCAGCGGCAACGGCAGAAGCAGCTAAAAGGGGGAAGAGTGAGACGTGGTCGATGGAGAGACGAGAGGAAATCAATGCCTCGCGCGAGCTTCTTCTTCCTCCTCCTACCTAATACTACATTCTCCACCTCCTACTCTCTCCTACTCCTATAGCTCGTCTCTCCTGTCTGCCGGATTCGCCGCATCTCTTTCTCGTTCTATATACCTCCGTGCCATTCGCCAATCTCCACCTTCTTTCTTTAGAGCCTCGATTGCTTTGCTTCTGTGTAGTTGCGGAAGGAGGGGGAGCATCGAGCGTTAGTGCAGATACGAGACTATATCTGGGGGGATCGATTTGTTTCAGGCTCTTTTTGGATCGATTATGACGACCGACACCCTAATGTCTGCCGCAACGAAATTGTTTCGACGTTAACGATGTCGTTGCTTTCTTGTATTGAGAGAATATTAAGTAAGTATACGGAAAGACCATTATGTACGCCAGAATTTGAAGAGTATCGCAATAACATTGTCACACTTAAGCCAAGTATCCTACACTTCATTATAACCGACTAATTCAAGTCGCTTTATTATGGGACGGTATCCAAGACAAGAGTAATTTTTCTCTCCTCGGTGTAGGCCGATATACAGCCAGGTCGATATCGCTCGCGGTCCTCAATTAAAGGCGTGTCGCTATCGTGGGTATAAGAGACAATTTGGGAATCAATTTAGTTTGGTGTTTACATTGAGGCGACAGGAGAGGGGACGCGACGGCTTGGCCTTGATGTACATTACAAATTAATCCCGAAGTTAACGGCGAGGGCCCGTTACGTACAACGGAATTAATCCAAACGTCTACACTTAGTCTTTTTTTATCCACGGCGGACGAATTCAAACAATTGTTCAAAGTATGATTATAATAACATCAAGTGCAGCGGATTTTTCAGAAATCAAGCTCGGAAAGTTTAGCGACGTCCAGTAAAAGCGCATCGTTGTGTTATACGCGTATGGAGGCAGGGACCGGGTGGCGAACGAGCGAGTGAAATTCTGCAATCAAGACAAATCGATGGTCTCGCCGACCGTAACGTGTATTCGGCTCGCCGGCCAAAACGCAATTTCGCCGCAGTCGAACCGTCAGCAGCGCCGGCAGCAGCAGCACCGCCACCGCACCAACGTCCAGCGGAAAAGCATTCGGCCAGCACCGCAAAATTCCCAGGACTGCAGCGCTTTCGTTCTATACCAGCTTCCCCGTACACATCCACCGACAGAGAGAGAGAGAGAGAGAGAGAGAGAGAGAGACAGAGAGACGCGTAGACCAAGCGAACTGGCGTGTGCATGTGGATACACGTGTAGGTACATCGCATCCCCGAGCTGCTGCCGCTTGGCCAACTGCGCACAGTCGAAAATGCAACTCGTGTAGCGCAGAAATGGTAAATATATATAGAGGAGCGTGTATATATGTATAGAAGAGGGCGTTCTATCGTGTTGTTGCAGCACGGGAATCTGCTCCTCCGAGACCTTGAAAACACGATGATGCATCCTCGGACAAACGAGCTTGCCGCGATCGTGCGCTTGTACGCATATCGGATATGCTCTCTATCCCCATCTCTCTCTCTCTCCCTCTCTCTCTCTCTTTTTTCATTTCCACGTCTGCATTGTACGGCAGCTACTACTACTGCTGCTGCTGCTGCTGCTGCTGCTGCTGCTGCTGTTTTGTTTCGCGATTCTCTCTCGGACTTTTTGTGAATCCTTGCTGCGCACAGCTCTGCAACGAAATCTCGGGTGGACGCGGATTCGCGACGAGTATACTGAGGATTTTGTTTGGGAAAAAAAATTCAATTTTTTGCCTTTTTCTAGGGTCTGATGAATCGCCCGTATGTCGACGCTAAATCTGTTACTTTTAGTTAGGGACTGTTCTACTGTAATTTTGATGGAATATCGACGATCTTTTCTCGATACATGAATATTAGAAAAATTAGGCGGAAGTGATTATTTTAACGATACAAATGCGTAAATTTGAATTTTGCCTTTGTGCCAAAAGTTGATTTCACTGCCTTCTAATTAGTTCTTTAGCATGAAATTCTGCATTAACAATTGGAGCAGCTACAAATTTTAATTACATTTTATATATCGATACCAGCCAAATGCAACACTAATTTAGAATCCTGCTAAGTAACGCAATTCTCAAAAGCCGCAGTCTCGCACACCCCAGAAACCATGACACTCCCGCCCACACTTAGACACTCCGGACTCGTTTTATCCCGAGTCTAAGATGTCGCAGCCGCCGAATTAGCGTTATATCGACTCAACCTCTCTGCGAGTATAATACACAAGCTCTCAAGAGTGTAGCGGAGCTCGCTCTCGCTTATGTACAGGCGCGTCTAACGTCAGGAGCAGTAGCAGCGATGCCGCATTAAACATGCAAATATACCGAGGCGATATAGCGTTCGCGTCGCTGCTATTTCATCGTCTGCCAAGAGAGCGGAGGCTCGCGTAGACGGGGACCGAAGGGTATATAACGCATTGTAGTGGCGCGATTAAATTTCCCGGGGATATGATATCGACAAGTCTGCCGCATTGTAAGCCGCTTCTCTCTTACTGGGTTCAAAGACTCCGCACCATCAATTTATAATAATCGCCCAGTGCATCGTGGGATGCGAGGTATACCTACAATATATTTTTGGACGCGTCCGAGATGAGACTTAATTCGATCGACTGTTGTACTACTAAGATAAACGAGTTCTAGCTCTTCACACTATACGCATACACTATATAAATAAATAACTATACTTCAAGGCTAAAATTGTTATTTTAGAAATATAGGACATGTCAAAAAATCGATTAACGTTATTTCACAAAGTTGAATTTATTGTACAGAATACATGTAATTGCATTGCAGAAAATACATGAAGTGGAATTCAATTTTGAGAAATTCTTTTTAACGTACTAATCAAGTCATCCCATATGCTACTTCAATAAAAAGCAATATTGATGCAATAATATATCCAACAGCTAAAATAACAAAGAGATTCATTACAAGAATTTTCCCAATAATCACTTGACGTTTGTCCTTGTTCCAAACGTCGATAGCTTCAAAAGTTTCAGATGTCTTTTTCATTATTCCACACTCAAGCAGTTTTTGTAAAATCGAATTAAACCTTTTGAGATAAGGTGAACCTCTCGAAAATGTATACCCTAAACGAACGCAGTTTAAAGCAGGCTTTAAAATTGTCATTTTCTTCGTTCCATGAGATTTACTGTATTGCTTAAACTCTGCCTCCATTCTGTGCTTTGAATGTATGCACATGACTTTATCATGTTTTTCTAAATAATCTACGCACGTCACATGTGCTAATACAATCATTTTGTTTCTTATTCTTTCAAGGTCCTTGTCGTCATTGAATCGAAACATACCTTCGTAAGCTGATTCGCTAGTCACCATATCAAATCCTGACTCATCCATTTCTTTGATTGAATTAAATGTCAATTCTTCAGATGAAACTAAATCATTCATAACAGTTGCTGTAAAGTTAGCTGTATAATGCAGCGATAATAAAATAATACTTAATATAATCATTTGCGTAGGCAGTTCTTTTGTCTGTAATCTTGTAGGTACGTTTAAAACCATACGAATGACATCGAACGCTTTTAAATCATGACATATTTTTAATCGTAATAATTTTAAAATGTAGATAATAAAGATAAAAATTGCAGGAACAAAAAATATATTATAAAAAGTCCTTATAGATAGATTTAAGCGAAATAGATGTTCAGTTACCACTACACCAACATATGCAAAGCAATCTTCACTTAATAGAGAAACAAGTAAATTATCATACAAAGCTGTGACTGGGAATGGCATTATTGTTTGATCGATGACTTCATCTTTCAGACTTTTCAAAATTTTATTATGAATGGTAAAATCAGATGAATTTGTATCGACTATTTCGATTAAATCCATAGAAAAATTCATAACATCTAAAAAGATGTTCAATAAAGGTTGATAATAAACATTAATTACTGGTTTTCCATTATCATCTTTGGTCATGTTTGCATAAGTTACATAGTTAAAAAATGGTAATTTCAGAGGATATCCATTGACATTGAGCAACTTGTTCGGAAAAACTTCTAACTCGTGAGAAAGTGTTCTTTTATTTATTATTTTAAAAAAAGGATTCAGATAGTACAAGAAACTTTCTTCATTACTTCGTGGTATCCGTAATATGGAAAAATCTAAAAACTTTTTCGACCATGCATATTCCAGAATTGTTTTTATTGAAGTGTCAAGCATAGATTTGTCGGTAAAATGAATAACCAGTAATTTTGGTCGCGTAAGTCTTGGAGAAAGCTGTACAAAAAAATTTATAAAATCCAGGATTCGTCTATTGTTCTCATCATCATCAACTCCATGTGTTAAATAAATGATTAAACCAATATCTGATAGATTTTGAAATAAATATTTGTGATCTTGGACTTGTCGTACCATGGATAAATCAATAATTACCGTTGGAATAATACGTCCTACTTTTTGCAGAACTAAATTTTGTTCCGTAACTATTTCGGAATTATTTGTGAAAATTCTTATTTGGTAAGATTCCAGATTTACTAATTTTTTCGTGAGAATATTTAGACAATGATCTGTGTTAGCATAGACAAAATACGTTTTTAAAAAATAACAGAGAATGGCCGAATAAATAATCGACATAGTATTTATAGTCATTCTATAGTTATTCGATGGACCCCAATATTCCAACTATTTTTTTCTATAGAAGATTCAAATATTCACTTTCAGACTACCAAATAAATATCTGTTAACTCGATTCGCCACTTGTACTATTGTACAAATCTAGCTAAAAACTCGTATTCTAATCATCCTGGGGGCTGCTCTACAGTCATAGCGATATACGTACCGCAGTTTTTGCCCTTCTCTAATGTACTGGTTAAACAAGGGCAGACTCTGCGATTACCGTATGCGATAAACAATTTACCACTGCAGACCGACCCCCGGTTGTCATAACTAATGTTGCTAAAG